>JAHZNG010004346.1:0-25799 GCA_027744375.1 Orchesellides sinensis
CCTGCTATGCGCACATGCTCAGAGACCATAAAGCTAGCTTAATCAGGTCAACATGTTAGCCTTTAAGGTTAAGTTTATATTCCCAAAAGAAAGGATTTCATACAAATAATACTTTAAATTTTAAGGATACATTTTGATTCTAATTGATTATACTGGCTTGCAATTTCCCTGAAAGCCAAGATCTTTTAAACTGAAGTAGAAACATGTTTACATTATGTGCAAATATATGGAATGGTAATCGTGGATCGTGAAATCCATTTGCCATTAGTGTTTAACTAGAAATATGCCTACGTAAGTGACAGGAGGCGTAACGAGTAGGCATTTAAATTTCAATCATCAATCAGTAAAAGCGAACTCAACATGATTGCTTGGGTATTCTCAAAACACGAATTTAATAGCATACAATATAGGGGAAAAGCTTTAAAAAATGTCAAATCAATATAAATACCTATATATATACCCAAGTCACAGAGCCCAAAACCCTGGAAACCATTTTGGCCTGCACTATTTGTGTTACAGCTAGGCCAAAATAGTTTCCAGGGTTTTGGGCTCCGTGACTTGTGTGTACGTACATGCATACTTATACTATACTGTGGGGTACGTCTATGTGATTTGCTTTCCTGTTGACAGCACGTAAATCAGCAGTGAATGATTGGAGGCCTAAAAGTCCCCAGTAGCACTGGTAATACAGATGTGTACTTACACACACGACACGACATATCATTCTAGTTGACTCATGTCATATTTCTATGAAAGCATAAGTGCTCTTTGTAAATAAAGGCATCTTCTACTTGAAGTCAACATTTTAATATGAAACTAGCTAGCATGCATAAATACCAAATTGTCATGAAGTACTTTGTCCAAAAAAATCAGGAGAAAGCAAGATATATATGAAGCATAAACCCAATTGGGTTACCCAGTCGTCGTGTGTATAATGTATGGCACAATACAATCCCATCTTTCTCTTTCAGTTAAATGTACAATAAATACTACTACATGAATTTCATGCAATAATTTGCATTGTCAAACACAACTCACCGTATGCTGAGTGCTGAGTACACAGTTTATGCCATTACCGTCATGTTCATAGGTTGAGTTTGAAAAGTTTATCAGCATTTCCCAGATATATTAAAAATTTTGACATTTATATACGTACCTTTGCAAGGGTACAATCAAAAAAAGATAGAGTGCTGACATAGCAGGGTTACACTGGAAGGAATTTCTTTGTGTTAAAATGGTACTATATATTAGGAAAGTGGAAAACGAGATGGAAGGAAATTTTTTTAAAAGCTTATAGTTTGCTTTATCACTTACGGTTTGTGCTAATGCAATGCTGAATACGATTAAATAACATGCCTTTATTGATGTTGTGTCAGTCCTCCGAGAGTGCATATATAGGTAACGTATGATGAACAAATTTGTGCTGTATATGTATATTACATTCTGTATGAGTCCTTAGAGTATGGTTACTAATAGTTTGTGAATGTAATGACAATAATGCAATTAGGAAAAAATGGTTGCATTTAACTAATTAATAATACATAATACATATTTGCATGATTTCCATCTTAATAAATTTACATTAATGATTTATATAGTCTGCACTGACTGATGGGAATTTAACTGTTTAAGCTATTTGTATTAGTAGTAGTACTGAATTAACATTAGTAGTACTGAATGCTAACAGTAGTAACCTTGGGCTAACCGTAATCGTAAGACATTTAAATATAAAGGCTCCATTAAAAAGGATATTATTGCCGATTACATACTTTAAACAACATGAAGACATGTAGAACATGTATTTTCAATAAGCAGAAGTACAAAAAGCACAGAGTGGCTTGGATAATTTGCTATAAGCTAATGATATTGGGATGAAAAAATTTTGAAAAACAAAAATGAGATTAATGAGATTCGCCCAAACCTCTAGTCTTGATTTGAAGAAAATAACAAATAAGGCTTATCGAAATCTTGTCGTCAGCTCTGTCTTCTCGAAAAATTCTGAAGGAAACATGTTTCTGCATAAAAGCTATAAATAATGCACATTCATTGATCAGATCATACATGCTAAATATTAGAATTAAGCCCTGAAAAATGTAGTCTTTACTGCAACATTGTATAGCCTGACTCGTCTTTGTCGCAAAGCTGGGAGACATACAGAAAACCATCTGAAAGCTTCTTCCTCTATGCGAAGGGCCTCTGCATATAAGAAAAATGTATTCAAGACATGAGTGCGCCAAATTGACAAGTAGTAAATATACACGTGTGTAGAAACGATAAGTACTTACATGGCGCATAGAGAGTCTTAAAAAGGGTTCGTAATAATCCAGTATACACACAAGTAGGTATAAATATGACAACCAACCTTTAAAGGCATCTCTTAGTACTATATACAGCCTCCTGAAAATATCGAAGGACAGTGCGTTATTATTGTTATCATGCGAAAACTTACTTGGTATGCGCAATATTTATACGAAGCTCGTTAAATATTTACGGTCGATGATACTTTCTCTACCAACCAAACAACTTTTTGTTCGAGTGACTTGACTCAAGTGTGCGTCACTTTTATACTTTGTATGTACATCTCATCGTTTACAGAGCAAACATTAAACCTAAGAAAGCAAACGTCGTTTAGCATTCTGTTTAGGTATAACATACAACATGTACGGCAGTGTTTGTTATCATATGTCCTAAAATTATAATGATATTATTAGTAGAAGGCACATAACATTCTTATCCTATCATCATCTGCCACACACAGAATAATATTCTGGAATGGAACGATTTTATAGCAATCAATGGTTAATGATATTAAGAAAGCGTCATTAAACCTTGTTCGATATGGCAATAATTGAGCAAACTCCTTTGCCCTTGTACATAATCCTACGATGTCTAACATTATGCAAGGAACTACATTACTAATACTCCTTTGCCCTTGTACATAATCCTACGATGTCTAACATTCTTATAAGGGTGTATAAGAAATCCACCCAAATTTTTTACAGACAGGAAAAAACGAGCTATAAAATTTTAGCTTTTTTCGTTGTATATATAGGTCAAAATTTGCAAGGCTATCATCATGAAGAAGGAAAAACTGGTACCATAGGGTTCCTGTAACTGAGACAGTAAGTTATTGTCATATTTGCTTCTGTTCTCCACCAAAATGGCTTATAAATCTTGTGATAGTGTCTTGCTGCATATTTGGTTTGGGTTAAGTTGGAGTAAAAATTGTTGTAGCTGTCTCCAATATTAAGGACACAAGACCTAGATTATGACGCTGAGATTATTATGAAGCTGGTTGAGTGCCTGTTGGCCTGGTGGTGGGATAAAATATTGTGCCAACATTATGATTATAGCTTCAAGCACTTGGTCAGGAGTATTAGTAATGTAGTTCCTTGCAGACCGTCAGGATGAACTTTCCTGCATGCAGATTATAATGTACACACGGGATGATCATGTCTTCCCTTATCTCGGAGGGAGCAGAAGTGCAGTAGTAATTAATTACGGGTTTTTATGAGTTTAGACAGGCAGCTGCTGTTGCACTTTCATTGACTTCATTCAAACGAGGTATAAGCCAAACTAAATACGTAAAAAGTATATCCAGCCAGTAAAGATTTGGTTAAGAAGAGTTATGCCCACTCTAAGAAACGTTTGCCTTTCTAACTTTTTATTATGTGTGTGGTACAGACACCACGTAATAGCAACCCATATATTTCCCACTATACATTATCAGACTTGCAAATCTAGGAAGGAAGAAGAGCTCATGATGAAAATCCACTAGACTAGTAGCAGATCAACTAAACGACGAAGATGGTCATTATCATCATTTGAATACGTTTCACACAAACTAGCATATAATATACTTCTCCTATTAAAAATAGAACTGTCTATTCTAATACTAATATACCATGACGCATCATTTCATACGATATATCCAGTCTTACCTCGAGCTAGCTGCAGCTACATGAAAGACATAAGGTTTAATGCGTTCATTTTGGAACAGTAGCATAGACACAACAACACATGTAATGTTTACATGTATGGCTGAATGCATAAGAACAGTTCCAGATTAGCTAATCGCAATTTTTCAGTACTGCTAATACAATTATTTCACTATGTATGAATCAATGCATGAGTGTTTTTTATCCATGTGTATGTACTTTACACAGGTGTGTAACTTACGTATACAGATTTTCGGATGAAAGGACCGTCTCCGTGTCAAGCAGGAAAGTTTTTTATCAGTCTTATTGTAGTTGTTCAGTCATCACATCAGTAGTTATGCGTATAGCAGCCTAAAGTTCAAACTCCAATAATGCTTTGTACATTACACTGTAAAGCTCATGCGAGTTATACTTACATGCTTCAGTGTATGTATATGTATGTATGCGTAAGTACCTTTTATATATTATGCTAGAAGAGTGTAAAATTCGTTTGTCTCTTATAACTTAATTGTCTAATATACTCTAACGTTGAATAGAGAATCCGATGCTTTGAGCTGTCAACAACAGGTTTATCTACTGGAACCAAACTTAGTTTGGATAGCCATGGTCCAGGCTCAGCTGTCGCAACTGCTTCAGAACATGATTCAGAGTAAATGAAATCCTGGGTTCAACAACTTCGTAATTTTTTACTCATTCATAAGAGGCTAACGGTATTGCCTTGTTTTCGTCCATTCCATATGAACAATGACGCTGCCCACGGTCAACTTGAGGCTTCTGCCTCCTAAGGCTCACTACATGCTGTACTTTGGAGGTATGAAGATTTTAGATAGCTCACTTAAGTATTATAGGCGATTGCACATGAGTTAAGGAAGTCAAACAAAATACAAGTACTTAAATTTCTTTTAATATTGTCTCTTCAGGTGTAGCAGCATTTTGGCCATATATTTCCGTGTTCGGGAAGCAACTTGGCCTATCAGAATCCCACGTTGGCTACATCTTCACAGTAGCTCCAATCGCAGGAATTATATCAATGCCACTTTTCGGATCCATTGCAGATCGATTCAAAATTAAGAAAAAATTGTTTCTCCTTTTTAACATCATCAACCTTATAGCCATACTTTGTTTTGCCATTTTAACCACAGCCAAAGGTAATATAACCCGTTCTGTAGTAATTGAATGCGGAACGGGCACATCCTTTGTTAAGCACTGCCATCCAACAAGCACTAGTCAAAATTGGGATTCCAACGTGATACGAAAAAGAATAGAAGAAGACTTAAAATTCAAAAATGGCCCGATTGTCTGCCAGATTGACTGCCACGTCAATAAAACCGAGCAATTTAATTTCTGTGATGCTTTATTTTTTGGAAATCATGGTGTACCCAAGTTTTGCACTAAAAATCAGAGTACAACTCAGTCAATATCTCATGTGTCTTTTATGGCCTTATTGGAATTTGACAAACTTATTGCACTGGAAGACTGTCTCCTTGTCAAAATTGGTGACATTGCAGAAAGAGAGCCGGAAGAGAGAAAGTTGTTTCATAGAAGTTTATCATGCATGCCCATGCAGAAGTTAAGCATGTGCCAAATTAACTGTGCAGATTTGCCTAGTGCCAATGCAGCAATGGAGGTAGGGGGGGAAAACAACGGATTCATGAGCGATGGGGGATTTTCTCCTATATTTTGGCTTTATGCAGTTTTTACTATAGCAGGTTGGATTGCAATGGCCGTTGTTACGTCAGTAGCTGATGCACTGTGTTTTCAGACGTTAGGTAAATATTCCACAGTACATGATTTCGCACAAAGTGAGAAATCCCATAATTACTAAGCACCGGTCTCAAATGATTTATGCAGTGTTGGTAATACAGGAAGTAGATCTGACTTATATGGACAGCAACGAAAGTGGGGTTCTATTGGATGGGGACTTTTCACTCTGATTTCTGGCTTTCTTGTGGATTTTTATAGTGATAATGCAATTACCAAAAATTATACGCCTTGCTTCTGGATTGCTGGTATCTTGCTGACGTTGAACTTTATTGTTTGCTGGAAATGGGATGTAAGATCAAAATTATGCGGGTTCTTCTGTATTATTTTAAGTCATGTAAAAATGAAGTTGCAAGTTGTAGCCGTGAAGAATGAAGGATTTTCTTTTGTAATTAGGTGGAGGAGGAGGAAAGACCTAAAGCTTTAGGTCGGCGTATGATAGCTCTTCTGGCTGAGCCGAAAATTTTTGTGTTCTTTTTTGCATGCGTTGTTGTTGGCATTTGTACGGGATTGCTGTGGAATTTTTTGTTTTGGTAAGAACTGAGTTACTTTCGATTATGTTACTTCACAGTTAAAATGGCTCAAGTCTATTTATGGTACGTTGTAAGGTATGTTGAGGATTTAGCAAAGGAAAGATTAGACATCACAATGGAACCTGGAAAATGGATTAAACTTCTCCAAGGATTAATCAGTATTGTTCAATGCTTTTGCGGCGAGCTGCCATTCTTTTACATTGCGGGTATGAAAGTTAACCTACTATAAATTTAGATTTATGAAATGAAACTGAAACGCGTACCAAATATTACATTTATCGACAGGAAAATTTATAAATAAACTTGGACATGTAAACAGCATGGCAATTGTCATTGGTGCTTTTGGGATCCGTTTTCTCCTTTACTCCATCTTGGTAAATCCATGGTGGGTTCTTCCAATTGAACTTCTACAGGGACTGACTTATGGTATATTTTATACAAATATGGCTACGTATGCTTACGTTGTAAGTCCTGAGGGTACTGTTGCCACAGTCCAGGGTCTAGTGGGGGCCGCCTTTGAAGGAATAGGTATAGTAATGTGTCATGAAATACGTATATAAATTCCTAACAAGTTAAGTTATTTTTAAACAATAATTAATGCAAATAGGCGTTAGCTGTGGCAGCCTAATTGGGGGCTTAATGTACCAGCATATGTCTGGAAGAACAACGTTTCGTGTATTTGGAGTGTTTTCATTAGTTATGTGTATACTCTATAAATGTATTATGACGACAATAGACAGAAGGTTTGAAGTACCAGCATATGTCTGGAAGAACAACGTTTCGTGTATTTGGAGTGTTTTCATTAGTTATGTGTATACTCTATAAATGTATTATGACGACAATAGACAGGAGGTTTGAACCAGTTCCACTGCAGCAGTCTGGTAAGCAACCTAGCATTAATTATTTTAAGTAAAAAGTCCACTACAGTCAGAAATTTAAGGATATGGGCTTTTACAATTTTAGGACATGACGTTCTCCATAACGGAACTGAAATGAAGGAGATTGACAAACGACCTACGTAAAAAGAGTCGAGATTTTATGGGTGTACTTATACCTAACAATACAGCAACAATATATGGAGGGATACCAACGAAAAATCATCGTTCCACGTTTCGGACGCAAGGGGGAATTCTTAAGTATTGATACGCGATGTTTTTATTTATTTACGGGTAAAGCCAAATTAACTTTTAAGTTTCTGTTATTTCAAACAATAAATTGAGAATAAGTAAATAAATAGCACATCTTACTCTTCTGACTGATAGTTTAATGCTTTTGGTTTATTTATCATAATTACTCACTAAAAATCTCCATATAAAATTCAACTTAGGCTACACTGTACACCCGTTTCGTTTATAATATGTACAAATGCACACACTAACATTCATTCTACAGCGATATCATAGCAGGGGTATATTTTATAGTATCTCTATGATAAAATGTATGTTTAATTTAATATTTATATAGATTTACAATATATTATGCAGCCTTTTTCAAGTACAAGTCAATTTCATAGAAGTACAGCATCGCACCTACAGTTTTTACAAGTCTAGTTGCATCTAAATTTACTTTGGTTTTGGTACCAAAATGTAATTATTATATTCACATCCAAAATTTGCATTATGCCTTGCATTTTTAATCCATATGTATTACGAAAAGACCCATACACATTAAACTGATTGCTTGCACACTTGATCGCTTGCAATGCATGGACACGATAATGAAGAAGTCTGAAAAGTCCACCTTTCCATTTTTAAATTTTTGGCATTTAAAATCCTAGAAGATGAAGCAATGTAGTAGTCTTCATTGGACTTTTCAATGCACACATTTTATAGCACCATTGGCACATTAGCCGAACTAGGTATCTATATAGTTAGCTACGGTAGCATATTCTAATGAGTGTAGTGTAATGTACAATATATATTTTCTTTTATTAAAGCGTCTACGTAATATTGAAACTCTTACAATAAAAAGTACAAAAAGGTGAGTGTCAGTATGCAACATACCTTTGTAATATTGTAGATAAAAGAATGCGATGATATACATTAATATAAACAGTTCTTATCATGTTAACCCTTGGAACATTTTCTCTTAAAGCTATTTTAAATCGAGGTTAATCGTGAACAGCTCAAAGTTTCCTCTTGGCATAGGTAACACATCTGGCCATGTTCAACGTGTACACCTAACTTTGTGACGAGGATGAAGTAAAGTAAGCGGAAGAGAGCTTATCAACTTCATCCCAGAATTGACTCCCAGTGCCGGCATTTGTCCCACTCGTGCTACTACTCAGGCAACCACTAGCGTTATCATTTCTCATAGAAGCACCAGTAGTTGCCCGGAAGGGTTCATACAAATCTGAGCCTCCACCTTGACTACTCCTTCCACTATCAACACTATATGCTGGTGTGGAAATGCCTTGAATCTGATAAGCGGGCGTAGCAGTAGTAGCAGTCATGGCTCCAGGGAGCCATTTCCCCGGATGCTATACATCAATATGATAACTACCGTCACGTCCCAAAGTGCCCTGCTTGTTCTTTTGGAGGAGATGATTGGTCCCGGTGGAAGATGCATTGGAGTGTCGTGTCCCCTTGTGACCTTGTCGTTTCATGGAGTTCAGGTGAGAGTATTTGAGCCCATCTAGTGTGACCATATCACAGTCCTCATCAAGACCTCCCATTAACCCCGAACTTCCTATTCCACCATCACTCAGATCCCGGGAGTCGGAGAAGCGGGTTGGAGGTTGGATTCTGTCACAAAAACTGAATTTGTTTTTGGGACTGGATTTAGTTTTTAGTTTGAGAGAAAAAAGAAGCAATATGGTATAAATTATGTTTTACATGAAATCAATCTACGGTCAACAGTGTTTGAATCTGTTCACAATAAAAATAAATATACATCACCATAATTTCAATTTATGCTTGTCAACTCAATAAAAATCAGGTTCTAAAAACAGAATTCTACAAGCAATTTTAAATAATATTTTTCTCTCCTTACAAAAATCAAAATTGCTTCTTTACTGAAAATTCACCAAGCCATGAAAATATATCTCATGCAGGGTTTTACTCTACTACAGAAAAGACATTCAAAGTGCTTCGCCATATCAATATGCTACTAAAGAAAAAAATCCAGTCGTTCACAACAACAGACCTGAATGAAGTCTCTTCAGTGTGACTTGAGTAGCCACTACTACTTCGAACTCTCTGCTTCATGCTTGAGCCACTTTGCACACTTGTTTTGGATTTACTTTTTCTCGAAAGGTAGGAAGACTTTCTTGTTCCTCCGGTTGGAGAAGAATCTGTGGAGGAACTTGAGTGATCCGATGTTATTACTGGATCTATCAACACAAAAATACCCAAAGTGAAAATAAGATTGAGAGTAGAAAAAGAAACGAATAAGTCATTGATGCCATCATTGATGCACGTCTGTAGAAAAGCTAATACAAATAATCCCATCATCGCCAACAATCCATACATTTTTTGTTGCACTTTCCCTCTTTCCCGGCCCCAGACAAGAAAGATCTAACTAACTCTGATGTGTAGTGAAAGGATGCAGTATAGAAGCAGCTGCAACACATCGTTTTATTATTATCTTTTCCGTATTGTACACTGAAGCATCATCATTGTCAGAGTATTACGTGAACCTGACATTGGATTTCATTGTCCTGTCTATCAAACTTTCTCCAAAGTTATTCCTAGCACACCCACAGAGTAGTAAGTTTACCTTGATCCTCATCATAATCATCATCAACATTCAATAACTTTTCGCTTATTCACACATAAAAACACACTTTGCCACGCACTTTCCGTCCCCCGTACAAAACATATTGCGTATTGAATCTCCTTTATTTTCTATTTCCCAACTTTCACTCCCACAAGCCAACATTACATAATGCACAGAAGAAATAACCCTGACTCCCCGTGAAGTGAACTTTGGGAATATGCTGTACACAAAGGGAAAATTGTACAGAAAGACGAATGAATGAAGCGATATATTAGTGAACGTGACTATGAATGACATACGGTTTTATGCTGCCTACCTATAATAAAAATGCTTCTTTCCAGCAGCGATTTCCTCCTTACCAAACAAAGCTAGAAAGGCAGAGAATATGATATTATGATATGGATGGAGGAAAATAGGAAGACCCTCATATGAATTGACAGTAAATGTCATCATTCAGACCGGAAAGCAATAATACAGCGAAACTGATAGATAATAAGTTTTCGATACGTACAAAAGTACTATAGTACGGAATTACAAAAGTATAGATTTTAGTATTGACGCTGACTAAAAATAACTTTTTAATGTAATCATTTCCCGTCCATCAATGTCTTCTCCATCGGCATGGAGCCTCACAATTTAATACAACTCAATTCGTAGTCTGCAAGAAGTCATGTGCCAAAATCCATCCTTGTCATATTTCAATGTGACTTTAGTGATCTCGGCAGTGGAAACCGGAAATAAAATTCCAGTTAGTATTATTCATAAGCTAATGTTAACAAATCAAACAGTAGTAAAACAGCGATGTGCGTGAGTTATGTTAATATGTTTTACATTATGAAAACAGCTTGAGATTGAGACCTAGTCTGCTTTTTCTTTCTGGTTTTGTGCTCAGACGCATCCTGTTCACCCTATCTGAAGGAAAAGAGTCCATATAACATCAAACATTTCAGGAATTCTCTGAAGATGCTCAATTTCATGTCAATTTGCATGAAAATGCCAGATTTTGAGTATAAGAATGTGTAGGTATGCGTACTATGTATGCGGTATATTATATATATTTCGGTTCGGGTATGTATAGTGCTTTTAAGATTCATACAAGCATGATCATTTCGCTACTATGGGTTAACATTTCCATATATATATCGCAAATAATACCTTGTGTCCTATTGCACATTTTTTTCTCTCACAAATACCTCTCTTAAAAACGTGAACTGGCTCAAGCGGAAAATTTTATTATTATTTACCAGATCGTTGCCTCTGACGGAATGTGACCATTTCATGCTGAATCTGCATGGGATTTGGTCCGGTTTGTTGAACGAGGAATTGTTGATGTTGATGTCTTGCAGCAGCAGCCATAGCGGCTGCCTGTGCCGCTGCCACCACTGCAGCAGCATTAGACGACGGCGGAGGAGGCATGTGGTGATGAATTGGAGAACAATTCTGGTGATGTTTCTCCCCTTCGGAATCGGACCCAAGGGTGTCATACTCGGAAATGGGCATATGCAGTGTCAGGATTTTCTTCACTTCAGAATCTGTACTTGCCATGTTGTCAGACTCCTGACTTTCGAAATCGTGATGTGGAAGAAGCTGCTGCTTGTTGTTCCCTGGTTGTCTATTCGAGCCTCCACGACCTAACGTTCCTCCTCCAGCTCCGCCAACACTGCTACCACGTACTTTCTGATATTCCGGCTCCTATCAAATATCACATAGAAGATGAAGAGAAAATTTATATTTTCTAAAAAGTGAGAAGCATGCATAACGCATGATAACGCTCAATTCCACTACTTCTACCGCTGCACTCTGGAAATAACAGCATCAACAACAACATCAACATCATTTTACATTATTGCCACTCAACAAGAAAATCTAGACATGTGTATAACATGAGTAGCACAAGGAAAGCTACAACAACAAGCCTGGAATTTCTTATTACCTTCTGTACAAAATCGTTGCATGCATGCATGAGTAGAGTCGGAGAGGCATTTCCTATTTTGTCGAAATTGTACCAATGCACTGCATTTCATCCCATCTTGTAATATTTAGTTTACAGTTTATAGAGGCTTGCAACAGAAAACAAATATTCTAGACTACTATAGTAAAAGGGTAATATCATTATTTGGCAATGCAGCACAAAATACAAACACGGTGTATAGAAAAGTAAGGAAGAATGGTATTACATCGTCAATAAAACTAAGCGACAGTTATTCTTAGGGAAAGACATATAAAAGTGAGCAAGTAAAACATATCCAGAAAGAGGAAGCAGGAAAAAGAAAGCGTAAAGACATAAAAGACTACGTGCTACAAACAACACCAACAAGTAGAAGTCAGAGACAGAGGTACCAATGGTAAAAACAGGAAACTATAAATGTGTTTAAACTTATTTTTCCAAATTGCAATTTACAGCTTGGCCAGGGAAAGCAGAGAAGTTTAAGCGAGTAAACACTTTTTAGTGATTCTGCTAGCGTGTAATAAACAACCTGTGTACTGCCCTGTTCGTATTCTTTTTATATCAAAGTATGCAATGAGTAGCCAGCCCAGTTAGTTGAGCAAGAAAAATAAAGTTCATTTTGTGTTTGAATTAGGCATTTAGGTTTAGTTAGCGGTAGGTTCGTTTTTATATAAGGATTTTGGTCACAAGGCACGCACGTAGCAGGAGTAAAGAAAGCAGGAAAAAGTCTACATATATTATTACAAACGTATAGGAAAATCAAGGATTGTAAAGTATTCGACACAGACGCAACTTTCTTTTATGGAAAATGATAGGATATAGCCGCAGCAAGATTTTGTTCAGAAACTAAACAGGCATGCAACAGCTTCGCATACATACATAACATATAGTAGCTAACTGACCGATCCAAAAAAATCGTTCCCTCCTCCTACGAAAAACTCAGTCTCAACGCACACTTTTTATAGCCAAAACCGGAAAAGGCTAAACTAAAAGTGAGCAAACAAAGTCATTCGTTCAGATAAATTGGACAAATCTTTGGACTGCTTGACTGCTTGGCTTTGGTCACTTTTATTTCGTTTTTCTATACAATACTTTGCGATACTGCATACAGTATTGAATCGCATGCTGAGTAGTTTGCTACTCTCTTTGTGTGTAACTGTAAAAATACTTGCTCACATACTGAAGCCCCAAAACGTATTTACGCACAAAAGAATAAGAAAAATTTCATCTTTCTCAAAACATATAGTTTTGCGTGATGTAACAGTCGATGGTCTACGAAGGAAGAGGAGAATGCATGAGGATTGAGTAAATAAGCATTTTGGTTTTTTCATTTTGTTGGTCTCTGGCCACATCGTGCAATCACAACAGGGGCTACAAATCTCTTGCAGCGTGTGTAAGGAATCAAGCAACCCACACACTAGTTGGGATGTACAAGAGTGAATGTGGAGATTCGAATTCTTGTCTACTTTCCGTATCTCCTTGTCTTGTCCAAAACAGGAAAAACCAGGGAGCCCAACTGTCTCATTGCAGCCGAGCAGAAAGATACACAATTATAAGGATGGGAGACAAGAAAAGGATAAGATGAATCTTTTCTCGGAGATACAGAGGTACTTTTGTATGGTGATAATATGCACGTCAAAGGATAATGCTTTAGACCACAACGACTCAAGACATGTCTTCATAGCACGATTCTGTATGAACAACCCAATAAAAGAAATGGATGTCTACAATATAATATGTAATGTCCAGCAAATTGCATATCCAGTCGCACGCAAATAACACAGTAAATACATATGTACATATTATCCTACCAAGTCTGATTTCGCAATTCTGAAGATTCTATGTGTTTTAGTTTGCTAGGTACTCCTCTGGTGTTTACGTAATAGTCTTTATCTAAATACATACATTACATTTCCTTTTCATGCTTGAACTTGTGTATGTTTAAAAAGAGAAACTACAACAGAAACGAAAAGAGAAAACTAACCGTAAGCATAGAATAACTGCAGTGAATGATATAAAGACACAAAATATTCGAGCAACAACACAAAAAGTTACCTATCATACAGTAGCAAACTATCACGCGGTGAGGTAGTATGTGTATTATGCTTAACACGAAAAACTCCAGGTTCTCTACCAAGAACAACTTTCTCTTACGCCAGCAAATCCTCTTTTGCCTCCACATCTAACAGAGAAGGAAGGAAAAAGGACAAAAGTTATAAATCTCGGAATCAACTCGCTATCATTTTCTTCTTTCCTGTCTGCTCCGTATACCACATGAAGGGAAGGGATTCTCCACTTTTGCTGTGTAATATTATTGCAAAACTTAAAAAGCTTTGCTTTCGCTTTTTCTACCTCGAGTAAAAAATAAGAAGCTTCATGATCACAACTCTCTCTCACTTTCATCCCAACGTACCACATGTCTCGATATCTATGAATACGTGTTGCTCCCAGCCTAAACATTATACAAAGCAAGCGGTGTGCAAAAAAGCAAAGGCATACCATGTGATGTATTCAAGAAATTCTAACTGCAAAGGCGTAAGTACGTCTGGATATTAAGTACTTTATCGTGCCCCTACGATTTCGGGGAAAAGTACTGAAAGAGAAAGCCCGCTGTTGCTTTGTTGTGTTACCTACACGTACGAACGTGAGTGAACTTTATACAATATATGAAAAGCGGTTGTATGCGCGATGTTTGCTTTGTGAAGTCAGAGGGCAAAGTAAAAAATGAGAGAAAAATATTTCTCATGAATAAAGTAAAAATATGTACATCTTCATCACCTACATACACAGAGGCAAGCCAATATATTTTTTATTATGTGCAAGGAGCACAGAGCAAAAAAGAGAAAGCATTTTTCTCTAAGCTGGAGAAAGCAACCGCAGCAGATACCTAGTCTATAATAGTATCTATGTATGTTTTTGTAGGTTATAACAAAAAGCAATCCATCCGATCCCGCATCCCGTATGCATGCATCATTACCAAATTGCTTTTTCTATTTTTCTTTCTCATGCATTTCGATAATATAGTTTTAGGCTAGTTGTAAGTATGTATATAGTGAAGAGAACGATTTCACAATTTTCAACGCTGTTTCTCTCCGAACGTCTCTCTCTTTCCCTACATGATACATATATCTGACAACTAACTGGCTTTATTTGTTTGACCTTTTGAATACACACAGATGAAATGGAAATATGGGTTACTTTCTCCTCCTATGCATGCATACTAAAAGTCTACAGAGAAAAAAAGGTCAAGCATATAACAATACCATAGAATAGGAAATGAAATGAAAATTTCACTTGAATTAGCCTATCATTCCATTTCCATTACAAGATGACATGGCTTGCTTTCTTTTTTCTACTTTGTAGTTCGTTTTTTTATACTTTGATATTGCAAACAGCTGTCTATCATCCATGCTAGCATTCCCATTTTGTTGAAATAGCATGAACCAAGTCAAGGTCTTTGTAAAATGGATAACAATAACCGTTCTTTTTAGTAAAGAAAATACTTCAAAAAAGAAGAAGAAAGCGACTGACGGAAAACGGGGCAAATGGAGGGAATGGATGTCATTTAATCTGTGCTGCTTTTTGTGATGTAAACTGTAAACTTCCACTCGATTCAATTCAAGTTCACAAGAATTTTATTTTTTGTGTCAATGTACATGTAAGTACGTGCATAATAGCAAATAGCAATGCGATACTATGAATGTCTAGTACAAGACGAGAATAAAATTGTGCACTGTGTATGTTATACGGATAAATTGGAATCATTTTGTCCACTCAAATCACATCCTTTACGATGGTTTAACTTAATGGAGCCAATAAATAAGCATAAAATTGTATATATGATCTGTAGTTACACTAGAGAGAAACTGGACGTTTGCTATTGCTGTTGAACATAATATAAAACCTTGAAACCGAGAGCAATAAGAGGCTTTTACACATATATGAGCAACCTTACATTACGTCTAGTATGCCTCTTGAAAATGAAAACGAAAAATGTGCTGTTAAAAGTAAGATTTCGTTTTACAAAAGTTTCCGTTCTTTTCTTAGCTCTCTCAGCACGCCAATTTATAATGCCCACGAGCAATCGGTATTTTATGCTACTTTGAATCATACCATTGCATAAGTTCATTTGACTAAACGACTAAATATGTGCTGAATTTCCTCTACGTACGTTACAAGTTACTACGCTTGGTCAAGTTTCAGATATCAAAATACAAACTCCCAGCAACAAAACTACTAGATTTCTTGGCTCTTCTGCTCTGCCCTGTAGCTTATTTACTGTAAGGAATGGGAGCATAGAAAATGTATTGTGAAATTACTTTTAGTATGTATGGAAATATATAAAATGAAACTTTTATTCACCGAATAGGTATATATGCACAAAAATGTCGCAAAATCAAAATTATTGCAAAAAAACCAAGCGCTTAACCATCCTAAAATTTGTGTAAATTACGCAAAAACGCGTGAATGTAACTACAAATTACCCCTATGCTCCAAAGACATGGAATGCTGCATGGAATGACAACCAAATAGATAGCGCAAGCTATTTACATCCAGCAACGCAGCATTATAATGTGAAAGCTTTATTAATCTTTCAACCAGTCATGCACAAACATGATCATTTGGTCCTCATTATTTCCAGTTAGAAACTTGTAGGGAGAGCTCACATTGCTACGAAAGGAGCTAACACAATATCAAATACTTTCTCTTCGTACTTTTGCCGTTTCACATTCCTTGGTTTTATGAAATACGTACATACCCGCAGCCAATAAAGTGGTAGCAAACAAACATGGATCTTATCCAACGAATCTAAACTTCTTTTCACGTAATAACATATTAAAAGCTCGTGCAATAGCGCTTGTATGAATGTATTTTATGTACTCACGCGAAGTTGGATAGTCGCTTGGTTATATACAAAGCCGGGTGACTGGACCGAGTGATAAGGTCCGCTGTAAATGTTCCCAACGTTGTACATCGTATCTCCTGTGTGACGTCCAAATCGTTTATTACTGCCACCAGTCTTTGTTCCTCCAGGCCCTTTCCCAGTCGTTCCACTGGAAACTGTACTACCACCACTACTACTTCCCCCTCCTCCTCCTCCACCACCACCAACAATTCCCGCTGCAAGTAGAGCCCCACTAGCCGTCAGAACAGGTCTGCTTGGTGGTTTCTCCGGAAGTTGAAATGTTGCATATGGACAGATATCGTCTATGTAATCTGTCGACCCAGAAAAAAACACTATCATCGGGAAACTCGATACTGAGCAATAATATATATTATGAATTATGGATCAGCATTATATTACGACCGACTTGCAGTTGTGCAGCGAATACAAGAAGGGAATAGAAAAATGATAAATTGTTTTGTGTAAATATGTCAGCTAAGATACTCTCTGTTGGAGAAAATCACAGGGAAATAGTACAACATGGAAACATGAGGTTGCACAAAACTGCCACTTTTCCAATAATGCTAAAACTGTATGTACTTTATACATTTAAATCTCGGATCTTCTCTTCGTAGCAAAATCTCTTTTAAGTCTCGATCCAATGTCGCGACAAACATAAACTTTTATGACTGGCGATAGTATATCCCCCATCATCCTTTTCTTTTCGTTTTTTTGTGTAGAATAAAATAAAATTGGAAAAAAATATAAAATGTATACAAAACTACTAGACAAACATCATATTTAGGGATCATATTCGCTTGCTGCATGGCACGAAAATACATTTTTGCTTTCCCTCATCCGCCCGCTTTCCCACATGTTATGTGTATGCCATTATTTTTGTGACAGTTTTTATGCGTCCTTGTCATAAAAATATGACACATAGTCACTCTACCCACCTGACTCACTGATTTCGTTTCGAGTTGTAAAAAAAGTGGGTTGGAAAAAGTATATGTTGTCTCTGTAGTAGTGGAAGTTTCATTATATTGCATCTAGTGCAAATATATTGGTTATTGTATATAATAACCATACATCTAAACCTATAGCATGCATGTATTGAAAAACTAACTGTTAGTTATACAAGCGGAAGTAACAAAATGGGACATTATTTTCATGGAAGGATAAGTCTTTTGGCATAAAAGTATCATATGAGTGTAGCAGCAGCACTTTCCCACTTTTATCCATTTTTTGGAAGGAAGTTAAAAAGAACCAAGGTACAAAAGACAGATAAAAACCCAAAAGAGACGAACCTGCAGAGTCTACCGTTTTGTAACGAACCGGGTCATCTCCTCCTGGAGGTTGGTCAGTGCTTTTTACAATGCAGTAATGTTGATCCCTATTATTCCTCTGTGTGTGGTGAGATTCCATCAGGGTTTGTAGGCCAGCAGGATGATGGTCTCCAATCACAGTTTTTGTTCCTCCAAGACCCATTCCTGTAACATGACATAACGAAATGGTAAATACTGCAATATGGTTACGTTTTACATATTATGCCCTACATAAAACCATGCAAACAAACGGTAAGCAAGAGTTTCTGTACAAAACGAGCGACTCTACGTAGTTACTGAATAATTTAGAAAGGTGAATCTCAACCGTGGAATTACTTGGAAAGTGGAACTGGAGCATCTGTGTTGTTGTTGATGATGCAAAAGAAGATCATATCATAACGCAAGACCCTTTTGCAAATATGATGCAAAGTAGTATTACAACATAACATGGTGTTCAAATAGTCTGAGAGAAATGTTTAAATGAGCAACTGCAATTGTACAAGGTGTGTGTAATTTCCACTTGACATGGTTCATATACACAGGTATTCAAATTAAAATCTTGGGAGTTTCATTCATTCTAATAACAACAAGTACATGTATAAAAGTTTATTAATATGTATAATTGGGCAAGAATGTATTTACGTTATGACATGGAACATTGCGTATTTGCCGGATGCAATCATGTAAATAAATTATACAGGAGAGAGAAAGCAGAACAATTTTGTTTTTATCCTCCAATTTTCTTGTTCCATCATAGAACTGATTATCTACTACCTACTGCAGCACTAGTTTTTGAAGTATTCATACTCATTTTGTGCAGTTTTTGGAAGGCAAAGTATATACATATTAAATAAAAGAAAGAGGCTTTCGAAATATAAATTTGGAACATACGTTTCCGTCGGACCAAGCACAGGAACGCAATAAGTCCAGTCACAGCGAGAAGTGCGAGAATGGATGGGAAGACAATGAAAAGTGAGGTATTTAACGAGGATGAAGAGTCATTAGAGGTGTCCCTTTCAGTGTGTGCTTCCTCGAGTCCTAAATTGCCTACAATTTACAAAGAGCAACTTGATGAGTCACTCAAGCAAAATTGTCGGGATGTACATAGCTAGGTTACATATTATATCAATGATTATAATGGACTTGTATCCAGTTGCAATTGTATATATCTTACTAGGTACATACCTTCCTTCAGTACAGAAGTAAGAAAATCATATTTGGCTATGCTGTTTCCAGCGTGGTTTTCAGCGGTGACACGGATATCGTATTTAGACCCAGGCTGCAAGCCAGTCAATGAGTAGAGCTTGGGTCCTCCCTGAAATGAATCGTGTATTTATTAGAGACAACAAATTATATAGATGTCTAGAAGCAGTGAACAGAGAGATGAAATGAAAGGATTCAACTGTTTTCCAGTTCAATGCACCACTACAACAAAAGGCACTGAATACATGTTATATAGACGTACCGTAACCTCAATAGGCACCCGATGCCAATTCTTCTCGGCTGGTGTCTTGTACTCTACCATAAATCTAATGATGGGACATCCATTGTCGTGCCATTGGTCAAGACGTAAACTGATGGCTGAGTGGTTTCCGTGTAGAATCTCTTGCTTTTTGGGTGCCACGGGAGCTATAGATTTTGTGCATGCGAGAAAGGGAGAGAAAGGAAAGTAGTTCATTTTTAGATTGACCCTGTTTCACGAGGAACTCTGATGAACTTCCACTATAGGTATACACTTGTAAAAATTTAATGGTATGGCTATTTCCCATTTGTGGGTGACTTGAGAATTGTACGTAAATAGAGATAGTACGTCTTACATACACATATATGCATGGGTGAAAGCAATTATTATTTCTCCACAGCCAAAGAAACCCATTTTCCTCTTCAAGTATAAAATTAGGCCAAGTTAAGAGGTTAAATTGCATTTGCATAAGTATTAGAAAGCACATTTACATTTATGTTAAAAGAAAAAGTATTTTAATTTTGTAAGCAAGAAGTGTGTCATCTAAGATACATGTGTACTTTCACTTTCAAGAATGGCAAAAGATGAGACAAGTAGGTTGTGCAGTAAAGAAATGGGTTGAAAACATTTAAGTGTCTATGAGCACTTCACAAGCTGTATGTTATTATGGAACCACATGGAAATAGACTTTTAAAATGCCGACAGCAAAACTTTTAAAAATATCCAACTTGTTTACTCTATAGTCATGGTCCTTTAAAGATGTTCACAGAAGCAAATGGTTTACAAAACGAGGCTTTGCTCATAGTTGCAAATATTATGCATTTAACAACTCTGTCGTCATCCCTTTAAACATTTGCTTTCTCCTCCTTTTGAGTTTCACATTTCTTTTTCAAGTAGCCCATTCAAGTTACATTTTAAGGCTCACACAGACGGTATGGAAAGAAGTGTAAGCAAAAGTAAGTAGTGAAACGTTTTTACAGACAAAAATGCTTTTCATTTGTTTGGCTCTGAAGGAGAAAGAGGTTGCTTCACTTTTCACAACTTGAAACCTTCAGTAATATCATGCAGCATTCATACACCAAAAATGCTATCAAAACATCAACGCATTTCTAGTGCGATGGCTTTGCCTGCATAAGAAATATATGAAGTTGCGTTTTCCTTGCTATTTTATCTTTTCATATAATCCAGCTAAAAAGTGGTTTTGTGTTTATGCTTTATACATTTGTAAACGCAAGGATGTACTAAAATTTCACCAAGTGAGTGGTTTTACATCTGGCAACAAGTACGCACAAAAGTCATTTATATTTAAACGTTATTATCTTCCTCATAATTTTGTAGTGAAAACACGCATTCAGAGAGCAACCGAAAAACATGGGGGTCCATGGGTGTGAGCAAGCATTTTTGTTATGACGGATCACACTTTGAACTTTCTCTTCATCTTTCTTCCCTTCAGGTCTTCATATGATCATCGCCAGTTTGCACGAATCTACTAGATTATCATTAGATTGAATTCAAGATTTTATGGCAGTACTGCACCTGCATTCACTAAAATGTATTTTCTCTTAAGTTTAGTTGAATCTACGTGTAGCAATCATGTTTTCTTTTGAAAATCATTTACCGTCTTCCTTTTCAAGAGCAAAATGAAAAACTGTGCAGAAGCACCCCTACCGACGGGTTTTTTACTTTCATCACGTTCATTGCAAACCGGATATGAAATACTACATATACACGGAGGCAAGACTGTTTCTGCATGATAGCGCACAAGATTGTTCAAAGAATTTCCTAGATGCTATACCGACTATTACATGCTCATATCATCATTTCTGATAAAAAGGTACACAACATACAGGATCCCTTCCAAATACCTACATATATGTAACCCTTTTAGTCTCAATGCATGTATTAAAATAAAGTAACAACGAAAATAAGCCAAAGAAGTACTTGACTGCGTGCGTGTTATGTCTGTTAGCCATATTATTTGAGAGAGTTTGAAAGTCAATAACACTGTTCCTTTTCTGTTCCTCAACGTCCACGCAAAAAGGCAAACAAAAATTGAGAGGAAAGAAGGCACTTGAGGAATGAGAAGAAAGTAGCTTACAAAATGATACATATATACCTAGACAACTTCTACTTCGCCAAACTAAGGAAAAATTATAACAAATTTATATGTTCATATAAAGAGTACGCACGAACGTACGTAAAATGGTCATGCTTCTCGAAAAAGCTGTTTGGGTAGCGAATATGAAAGAGCGTAAAGCCAAGTCGAATGAATGAAAGAAGGGAAAAGTAAAAGGAGAACTCACCACTTCCTTTGGTACTCCTTGTCAGTATATCAGACGGAAGACCACTGCCGATCTTGTTAAAAGCTGTGATGAAAACTTGATAGCTTGAGCCGCAGACAAGACCTTGAAGCACGTGGCCTGTGGCCCTCGGTCCAACCTCATACTCGTCCCAATCTCCACCCGCTCTCTTGTAGTTTATGAGGTAACCTAAAAGAAATCAAGCGTGAAACAAGGAAAATTGCGATATTAAAACCTGTTCCGTCTTATTTTTCTTCTTTTTTTTAGTATTTTCTCATTTCACAATAAAAAATTGAACATGTATGTAGAACGCATGATATCCACCTTTGCTGTAGTTTGTAGAGTTAAAATTATAAAGTGAATGAATTGTATGTACATAAGTTGAATGAGTACCTTGGGTTTATGACCCACCATATTTTTCTACTTTTCTACATCAAGATTGAACCAGAATGAGAAAAAATGAAATGCTTCTACTAAATTGCATGCTTTAATGATTTCCTCTAGTCTTTTAAGAATGCTACTTAAACCAGAAAAGCAACAACGAAATTCAATCAACTTTTGAGCAACTTACGATGGCTCACTGCTGACTTGTGGACCTCGTAAACATAGGTAAACCTTTAATCGAAGTCTGTCTAAGTTTGTATGTAACATATCTGTGATATATGGAATAAAACGGCATTTACTGACATCATTGCTATACTTTTCAATCTCATACAGCCACTAATACAGCCAATCCTTACTAAAATTCAGACAATACGTAAAATATGATAGGACAGATTTAGTGTTTGAAATGTACTTTGTCAGTAATCAGTCCCTCTAAAAAGTATAACTAACACCAATCGCTATCCGACATATGTTAGGGTTAATTGTAAACGCGTGGGTTAGATAAATGGCAACTTACCCGCCCCCGCCTACTTAAAGGTAAAGTGAAATTGAATCGATCAATGTTAAAAGAGTGTTGTGCTACATATATCACGTTGTGTATCATATTAATCTTTAATTCTTGGTCACAACTATGGACAGATTTCCCACAATTCAAGTGTTTGGATGACCATTCAAAAACCATAGTTTTGACAAGTATTATGTGTGTCCCCTAAAGTCCGTTCCAATGCTATCCATAATCAAAATATTATATTCATCATATAAATCGTTCGAATAAGTTGCCGCCATAAAGGTTGTCAAAGCTTAAAGAAAAAATTGTTCTATATCAAGAAAAATTTCAACTACTTTTACAAGGATAAGTTATCTGAAATTGAAAACTATAATATAGAAAAAAGTATCTGACATTTTAGAAGTGTGAACTACACCAAAACTTTTCACTTGTTTACTTAATCCTATCTTCCATGTCACTTCTGTTCCGAGTACAGTCCTACGGCTTCCTTTACGTGTGGTGTTATTACTTTTCGCTTTATTTTCTTGTGTACTTATTTTTAGGTTGTCAGCCATCTAACACACCGACACTGTAGATCAAGACACGGGGAAACCTGTAGTTTCCGTTCTGACTTTTCGATTCTCTATGTTTTTCTTTCTCTCAGACAGAGTAAACACTACGAGCTAGTTAGTCAAGTGAACGAGAAGCTGCTAAACTTTTATTGACATTTTTATTGGGTTCTGTTGTACCACACACACTTGGATATTATATATAATGCTATTACAAGAAAAGTTTTTGCAAGTTCTTTAGAAGCCTACTTGTGACTTGCTAAAAAGTAGAACAAATTTCTCCGAGAAACTTTACCGCGTATGTAGTAAATTACCTTATAGTTTAGGATACCTTTATGTAGAACAATCAAAACAACACCGAAAAGTTGGTTTGAAAATTGCATTTTGCATCGTAAGCGGATATATTACATGATTAAATGTAAATCGGGATCTGGTCAATATAAAAAATATTGCAAACTTTTTTATGCGAATCTCATTTCCGTAATTTTGTTTCAAGGTGGAAACTTTCACCAAAACAAGTGAACTTTTCTATGAGTTTTCTAACACAAGGATTAATTTTTCCTTTGCCGACATTACATTGGCTCATCCTCCGCCTTTGTAACTTCCTCCATGAAAAATATGAGCTTACACAGTCACATTATTAAGGATTCTAAGAAATTTTTTAATGACGCACATGACACCGTTTGCTTTGCTTGACGGATGGTGAATGGATTCAAAGAATATACAAAGTACCTAATGTAAATTCACACCACTTACATACCTGCACGTATCTATTAATAGGTATGCATCATAGTAAAGCAGAATAGGTAGGACCAGTACGAATAGTACTGAAAGTATTAAACCAAATATACGATTACCTTTAATGGGACTGCCACCGTCAGGCATTGGAGTCCATGAAAGCCTCAGCGCTTCGTAGGATGCTTCCGCAATTTGAAGAATTGGAGGTTGCGGTGGAGTCTGAACTTTGACATGATACGTGACAGAGTCGGTCCCATGAGTATTCTCAGCCACACAAGTGTAATTTCCGCTGGAAAGGGCACAAAGAAAAATAATAATTTTATAAAGCTGGAAACTTGAAACATTTTGCAGTATAAATATATCGTATACATAGTACAACACAATAAAATATTTATCAGTATTTTTATTATTAGATACCACATGCAGTTACATAGTAATATAACAACACATTCCGAGTATGTATTTCTTGGGATCCTTATACATAATGCATAGAAAACTGTCTCTTTGTGTAAATGTTATATACAATAAAGCTTACTTGTCCTCCGGTGTTACCTCCAGAATCGTCAGTTTCCCACCCACCTCAACCTTTCGGCAAGAAAATCAAGAAAACATACATAATATATTATTTTTAAAAATTGACTTTCACCACAGCAAGACAAAATACAAAAACAAAGCAGCAGGGGAAAATTTCATGCTGTGTAGTATTTAGGTTAGTAGTTAAGTAAGCAAGAAAGTCAAAGCTAGCAAATGCAATTTTTACAGACAGTTGCTCAGTAAGCAACCTATAAATTTCCTTTTTATATAAAATGAATATAAATATACAAAAGAAATCAGTCAGTTTGCTTGAAAAGGTATATTAAGAAACGAAAAGCAAAAATCGTGAAAGTAGAATGAAAAAAGAAACGGAGTTTTTGCTGTATCATAATGAAAAAGGAGCAGTTGAGGATGAAAGCTAGTGACTCGAAGTAAAGAAGACAAGTTAAGTAACCTATCAACGTCTTGTATGCCATGTATGCATGATTACGATCACGTATCATCATCGCCTTCAGCATCACAGTGGGAAAAGAGACAGGATAGTAAGCAATGATGAAATATGCGGTGTTCATAAAAATACAGACTCATATATGAACTATGTAATATTTCAAAGGAAATTATGACTTCCTCCGTTTCTGTTACATTACATCTTTATACCTACCAACTATCTTTTCATCACCCCTTCTTTTCCGTTGACGACAAATTTTGTTGCTAAAAAGAGAAATATCTATAAGTTAGAGCATGCCAATGCCAGTACACTATTGTATACAAGGGCATCCACTCATCATCAAATGCAATGCATGTTTTGGGCTATTTCCTGTTTATGTCTTGCCAACATATCATCATCACTTTCAACATCACCACCATGCCTTCACAAGACGTTGCTTTGACTAAGTGTAGGATTCTAAAGAAATTGCAGAGAGGTTTGGGACTTGGGTGACTACTGCAGTACGTCAATAGAATGCACAGTTTACCAGGCTCATTTAGTTTTGTATCCGGGAAAAACTGTAAAACGTGACAAGGCGAAAATAGAGCGTCCTAAAAAATGCTGCTAAAACAGGTTTCAGAAATGAAAGCAGAGGAGCCTTGTTGCTGTGTTGATGACAAAAAGTGCTAATCATCCTTATTGACTGTACGGTTACCTTTTACCTTCTATTCTACGTGTTAGGATAAAGAAGTATATTTACATGGTGCCTATGTACCATTTTATAGATAACC
>JAHZNG010004347.1:0-14974 GCA_027744375.1 Orchesellides sinensis
AAAGCAAATGATGTAAGTTAACTGGAAATATACTTTTAATCGCTATAAATCAGCTTATCGGTTAGTGTTAGTTAAAATGCAAAGTATAACTGTAATGATTTTCATCGTATTGAAGTGAAACTTATTTATATACATAAGTACTCATGATGACATGAAGATGAAAGAAAGAGTTCAAATAATAAATGCCATTTTCTCATTTCACTGTTACTTAACGGTAGTTATTTTCTGTATATATGAAAAATCGAGTAAAAGTAATTGATTATGGATTTGTATTATTGTTACGTGTACGCGTGTAACTATTTATATGCGGATATGCTTTACATTATCTATTAAAAATCGCTTGGAAAAAAAGAATAGGCATACTAAATACTTATAGAATATACGATATACATATTATGTATTTCAACAGAATTAAGCAACCCAATTGTATTGATTTACAATTTCTAGTGTTAATCATCATTATTATAAAATATATAGTAGGTATTCGTTTCGTTCGTTCAATTAAATAATTCAATCAGATATCCGAAAATACTAACTGTTCATGAATGTATTAAATAAAGAAAGACTTGCAATTATCAAGGCGGTTGTAAACCACCCATGGTAAAAGTTATTCATAATTTATACACGTAACGTAACTTTAGTACTTCACTTTGATTCAAAACTCTAAATAATCATTCCAAATTTTGGGAATCTCATATACATAACTCCGCTCCGTTCATAGTACGAATGATTTTCATATTGATATTGTTGCGAAATGAATGCAAATGCAAATAAATATTCTTTTCCGCATTACGCTCTGATGAAAAAATTAGTTAATTTCGAAAGGCAAGCCTAAATAAAATACTTAAATACTATTCACTAGAACACACGTGTTTGAGTCATTATAGAAAATGAATTATTGCTAAATTACAAATATGCTAAGCATATTTATATACTTTATATCATCAGTACTACCAAAAGTAATGATTTTATTTTTATATGTACTGGATTTGTACATAGACACGACTAAAGATAACACGTATATTAATATAGTACTGAAAGTAAAAGCACTGTTAACAAATAGATTGTGACAAATAGTAACCAACAAGTACGATTAAAGCTATCATATAAAATAAAAATTCGCCAACAAGTGACAAGAAAATGAAAAAATCTGAAAATCCTTTTAACAGTTTGCTATTTGCAAAGCTTAACATTAACCCGAACACGAAACGTTGTAAATAATGTTTACCTCTCGCGTTATATGTATCCAATTAAAATAATACATACGAAATAAAGAACTAACAATTGTTTGTACTTTTCCGTAAAACAAACAAAGTCGAACTGCAGAAGTAAACAAAACTCTACCGAAAGACAAACTGCCTCTCAAAGTAAGTGACCTCTCAAAACCTTCATTCCTACAGATCCATTTCTACGTCATCATCAAGCTTATTAACAGAAAGTATAGGATGCACACGTCTCAAGTCTTCCAATTCCCTCATCAAAACAGAATCTTGCCCCACAAGTCGAGTATACCATTTACGTATGTTATTGTTGTCATCACCAGTCGACTTAATTACACCCTTTCTGGCCTCCAAGTTGCCAGTTTCCTCAGGACCTTCCTCGATGTCACGAACCATGACTTGACCAGGAAAAACAGGCGAAGATTTCCACATCACAACAGCACTACTCACTTCCTTCGCCAAATCTTCACTAACCAACAAGGGTTTTAGCAAAATGTCGTTACTGAGGTGGCATAGCTCACTACCTGACCGTAAGGCTGATTGAATTTCATCTGACAACGTAACTTGGGCTAATGAAGGACAGCAGTATCAGCTTATCAGTCATCATCTTTAATCTGTAGATTGTATAATACATACATGTATCTTAACTTAAAACATATTCGTGACAATTTACCTTCCCACCAATGCTTCCCTAAATCTCTCGTCATCCCCTTCGAACCGCTAGCTTCTGTACGTCCAATCTGGATAGGGTCGTTAACATCGCCATCGTCCTGCATTTCCACGTCTTCTTCGAACATGTCCCGTAAAAATTCCATTCTGGATGAAACTTTCTCCTCAGATTCTCCACAGTTTACATCTATCTGAGATTCTACAACTGTCCCAGCGGCGATGCCAGGCTCCCTTCGAGCAGTCTTAGCACTTGGACTGGAAATCACATACCATAAGTTATCAATACACTCTACTTCATAAATCAAACCCATTACGGTCGGTCGGATCTACGACTCGGTGCCTCTACGGGAAAGCGTATTTACGACAAACCTAAACTAACCATAAACAAATGCAAAGAACCTAACTTAACCATAAATACACTTTGCCATAGAGGCACCGTGTCGTAGACCCTGACCCCCATTACAAATTCATAGTCCAGATTTCACTAACCACCATCCCTCAGATTCTAAATCTCCGTTACCACTCGAATGTCCAGATTCTGCTCTACGCTTTACGCCACGAGTATTATTGCTCCACCGCCAGTCTGAAGAATTAACTGCTCCTTGGTTTGGATTAGCGTCACTTTCTTGCATTGTAGGCAAAGGAAAGGAAGCATTGTTATTATTACATTCAGAAGATCCTTCCATTGTCCCATAACCAATTAGATCTTCTCTGATCTATTTTTATAGAACAAGAACAAAAAAAACACCATCACAGTTCTGACGCCAATTCATCCAATATATTCATATATATTTTTCATTAGTCATATAAAATCTAACCTTTACACTTAAATTGATATCGCTCAGCGGGGCGTCAATCAATCCAGCTCCTGTAAGGTATCTCCACTCAGCAGTGGCTTGAATTTCCAAAGAGAATCTGAAATGCTGTAAAAAACAAAAGAATACAAATTATGAATCACAATTTACCTTAATACAAAATATCTGCAACAGTTTAATGCAACTCATAATGTATTTTCCATCTTCTTAAATTATCAATTTAACACAACTGATGACATTACCACAAGTTTAGTCAAATAATTAATCAATTTAAAAAGCTGATTAANAATCACAATTTACCTTAATACAAAATATCTGCAACAGTTTAATGCAACTCATAATGTATTTTCCATCTTCTTAAATTATCAATTTAACACAACTGATGACATTACCACAAGTTTAGTCAAATAATTAATCAATTTAAAAAGCTGATTAATTAGTTCTTAGCAGTTACCATTTTAAAAATTACCAAATTTTTAACTAAAAAACTTCAATATCAATATCAAACCCAACCACTTCGCCCGATCCACTCATGTTTATGTTTTCTTCTAAACTCTACTCCACCTCGTCCATCTTCTCAACTTCTCAATCTCAATATAGGTATTCCGAAATTCTTATGTCCAATATACTCTTACCTACTACCGACTTACCTCACCGATATGCAAATTATCTTATGACTTGTAGCCTTGTAGCATAATCAAATCCCAGATTTTATTCAATCGCTTCTAAAACCCAATCTTGAAAAGACTCCATCCATCCAAAACTATTTGATTTTGACTACTAACATTTGCATAAAGCACCAAATAAAGAATTTAAAGGTCATAAATACAAAAAGACATTTATGCAAAAGCGTTCAACCAAAATACATTCGCATAAATACCTTATCCAAAAAATTTTTAATTACTTTCACTTTCATTACATTCATAACATGACATAAAAAATTTACATAAAAAGTAAACTTACCGAAAAAAACTCTAAATATTTAGCTAATTAAAGTTTTCATGAAATGCAGAAGGAGCGATGAGCGGAGCGAGCCGGGTTGAAGAATGAACAAAGAAAAAAAAATCATATGTATTTTTGTGACGAGCGAGACTACCTAAAAGCACCAAACCAATTTACCCAACCCAACTCAAAAGCAGATTGAATATAAGAGAGGGAATATGGATATGGACTACCTATCTACTTGGCTGTATATGCATAAAGTACTTTTTTGTTACAACTATTTTATTAAAACTTAAAAACTGTAGAGGCCTCTCAATATAACGTATCTTAGTTGTATAAGTAAGGCCAACATTTTTTATGATTGTAGCAAAAATATTTAAAGAGTAGGCCCATTCTGTTAGCTATGCTAATAGTACAGTAGAAAAAAAGACTATACCTTTATGTATATACATTTGCAAAGATATGGTCGCGATGCGTATAGCCGCAATGCTGCTACGGAGGTGTATTTATGTTGTCAGTATTTTTTAGCTACGGAAAGAAACGGAGAGGGTCACACAGAGAGAAGTAGCACGTCAGACTTTTTTTTTTACTGTAAGAGCTATTCAAACATAACTTGGTACAAAACCAACCACAAATATATTTTTAAATAAAAATTCTCACAATCAGCAGAAATACGTTAGTTTTATTAGATTTAAATTAATTTTAGGAGATAAAAATATGTAAAAACAATTTTAACAGTAAATATGAACAGCCCCCTATTTTTGCCGAAAACATTCAAAAACTTGCTGAGATAGATATGCCTATGCCTCTCTTGCTATTTTGTCCTGAGCATCCAGAAGGGAGCTCTTTGCCTGTGTATAAAATAAGGTATGTGTTGATTTAGTATAGGGGCCGTCCGCATATTACGTTAGCATGGTAGGTGGGTGGGGGGTTCAGCCAATGCTGACGTCTAATGTTAATACAAATGCAATATACGTAATGTTAAAGTGATAACAAGGTGGGTGGGGGTTTCAAAAATTGGCCAAATTTTGATAACGTAATATGCGGACAGCCCCATATGTATAAAAAACGTAAGGAATTTTATTATGTGCATTTTACCTATATGCATACCATAAGTACAAAAATATACCTAAGGACTTTTGAGTGTGTGGCATGCATGGCATGAGAAGAGCAGTTTTAGTTAGCAGATTCTTCCTTTAAAAAAAAGTGAATCAAGCAAGAAGTGTAGTCATCATCGTCATCTAAAATATATTATCTTTCTCTCTTCTTCATTCATTCAGTCAGTCAAAAAGTTGGTTTTTTTTTTGTGTAGACTAATTTAAATATACTTCCAATCATCAATCATCGTTATAAATATTTAATATTTATAAAATATTTAGTAGTAAAAAATATACTTCTATTTAAAAAAATTACAACTTATTGTGCACTTTTTTAAGAAACAAGTTGTTCTTTCGTGGTAAAAAACACAGATTTGCTGTTAAAAATACACCGTCATCACATTTATTTGTTAAAGAAGGTATAAGGATTGTATTGTATAATTAATTTTTAATTTAATTAGTTAATTAATTAATTGAAATTGTGTGATTGGATGATTTAGTATGAGAGCAGGATTTTTCTGGTTGTTGATTTTTAATTAAAATGAAAATTAATTAGGATGGTTGTGTGGATGACTTAATATTTAATTTAGACAGACAGGTAGACAGTTTAATTAGCTGTAGGATTGATTTGATACTGTAAACGTATTTGTTGGTCCACCAGCTGTTTCTTATTTTGTAAGGAGTAGATATTTTATGTTGTCAATATTTTAGTTTGTTGATGGACAGAAAGGTATTTGTTGTGATGTTTGACAGGGAGGGAGGTGTCTTCAAGATGGAAATGTAGTAATTTCTAATTATTGTTATTGTTTTCTTATATTTTACAGGTTTATTCTTGCTACTGCAATAATCAACAACTGAGGTGAGGTTATCATCTGTCGGACGTAGTTAAATAGCAATTTAGGAGTATTTTCTTTTACCGGATAGCTAGCCACTAGCTTAGAGGAAGTTAACCAAAATGGCACAAGCTGGAGTACTATGGATGGGCTCTGTAAGTGTAATAACAATTTAGCGTAAAAAAGTGTATTTGTAAATGAATTGGCGTTTGTAGCGAATTGAAATTAGGAAACGTAACTAATATGTTATGTGTCTGTTTGATTCCACAGCTGGAGCCATATATGGATGAAAATTTCATCAGGGGCTCATTTACACAAATGGGGGAAGTGATTTCGGGGGTGAAAATGATGAAGAATAAGTTTACTGGTGAACCAGCTGGATACTGTTTTGTCCAGTACGTAATTGATGATGTTTTTTTACTTTATCAATTGTTGTGAATGGAGGATTTGGTGGTGTGATGTAGATTAAAGTTTTATGGTAACGAGCATGCAATTTGTCTTGTCTTAGGTTTCCAGATGACTTTTCGGCGTTAACAGCTATGCACAAGCTTAATAACAAAATAGTCCCTAACTCACAACCACCAGTGAAGTTCCGACTAAATCATACGTCGTTGGGTGGAAAACAAGCCATGGAAAAGGATTACTCATTATGGATTGGTGATCTTAGTCCGGATGTTGATGACTATACTTTGTACAAAGGTTTCGCCTCCAGGTATCCCTCTGTCAGACTTGCCAAAGGTATGCTATTTAAAATTAAAAATTTCTCACGTTGTTAGTTGTTAGGAATTAAAAAGTTGAAGTATAGTCGGCGTAGTTATTGTTAAATACCCGACTTAATCCTCCATTCATCATGTGTGGTTTTATGATTTTTTAGTAATTTTGGACGCCAATGGTTTCAGCAAAGGATATGGTTTCGTTCGATTTGCTGACGAAGACGAGCAGAAGGATGCATTAATACAAATGAACGGTTTTAAGGGAATTGGTAGCAAAGCTCTTAGGGTCAGTATCGCTATTAATCGAGCTGGAGGTCAGCAGAAAAGTAATCCCCTTCAAGGTCAAGCAATGGCTGCAGTCCAAGCTATGTGGTAAGACTTTGATGCGTGAATTCTTTTAATAAAATAAAAACGTTTGTTAACTAAGCATCATAACTGAATCTTTGGTGGGTTTTGCTTCAGGAGTGGTCAAGCTCAGCCGGCAGCTGCTACCGCCCAGCAGGACTACAATCAGTACTATGAGCAGTACTGGCAGAACTACGCTGCGTGGCAAAATTATGGAAATTATGCATACGATCCTGCGACGTACAGTTACGCTCAGCAGCAACCAACACCCCAACAGCCACCCATGATGGCCCAAGCTTATCCTGCTGCAGCACCTATGGGTATACAAATGGCTCATACTGCACAACACGTAGGTCAGCAACAAGACGATGAATACGAACTAGTTGGTAAGTGATCAACTTTTGTTAGCCTATCTGTAAAACTTGTTCTTTGTTATCCCAGTAGAATAGTAGATACGTTGTTCTATAACGTCACTTGGTCAGGTCAATAGCAGTAGCTCGGTGCTGTAATTATAATTAGATTAGCAACACTACAAAGCCGTCAACCAAAAATAGCATGCATAGAGGTCTGTAGTGATAAATAAATGTCAGACACCTCTATCCTTTACAGCGAGTTTCCTTTCCGGGAAAGTAGAGCACATCCTTCAGTTGTTGTGCACCAAAAATGTTTTATGTGTTTAATCATTGAGATGCATTCTAGTCCTTCAGAACTTGAATGAATTAAGTCAACCCAGCTTAAAAGTAAAAAGTACAAAAATAAGTTAAGATAATCAACACTAGCAAAATAATAATGGTGTATTTCTTTCTATTTTCTATTTTTCAAGCAAACCTTTTGACTGGTTTACGTAAGATTGTCATTTAAATATGTATTTTAAAACTAAAACCAAGAAAACAGTGTATTGAACTGTCTGCGTACAGCCGAAGAATAACCTGGGAATTGAACAATTATCTGTAAAACAACTTATTCTTATTCGCCAGATTAATTGAGCGCTTTTAGTGAAATATACGTTGTACCACTTTTTGTGCTACTTTTACATGTTTATCCTAAATACACAGTATTTTTGCGCAGAGTTACACAGTAATCGTATCAATCAATATTTATTAGCAAATCAATCCCTTAAACAAACTTAAATGTGTAGATTGTAAAAATATTTCTGAAGCTTTTTTCGTTTTTAGTTTGCTTTTCGTAAAAAAAAGAATGTATCTCAATGAGTTTCTACATTTTTTTCTTGCAGTTTTATAAGTTTTGCGATGTATCCCGATTTCATCGCTAAAACATATTTATATGACATTCTTTAAATTACAATGTGTCTCCTTTTCATTCTTCTTCTATGCATGCTCAAAAGGGGACTTTCTTATTATCTTGGCCAGAACGATGGATGGTGGAATAACTAAACTTTTGTAATTGTTTGCCATATAGACAAAATGTAAAATCTCTCCTCACTCCTTGACTTCTTGGCCTAGATAAACGTTTTCTTCTTGGAAAGTCGCCTTTTAAAACTCTTCTATATTACAGCCACCTACAAAAAAGAATTCAGATGTAGAAAGCCTAGTTTTTCCTGTGACTTTTCCGCTTTGAAAGCACAAAAGGAGTCTTTTTTCTTTTGTATGTTGACATCCTATTGTCTTGATTTTTTCTAATTACCAAAGGATTAAGATACAATACAATCAATGCGTTGAATGACTGACTGATAGAACACAGCTTGCCCATTGATGTGGATCGTCTGAATGCGGAAGTTCTGAATCGCTCTAATGACCTGTTGGAAGCTTTAGATGACTCAAGATGGTTGCCCAAAGGGACTCTGGAGATTCCTATTACTTACTAAACTAAACTACTAAAGCAGACAAGAAAACCAAACAATCGCGAAAATTGAAAATTGTCTTTGAAACCTATAAATTCTACTTTTGAAAAAATAAGAAAACTCCTTTGGATTTTAATATGCATCACATTCAGCAAGGTGAATAAAGGATTTCATGATGAAGATATCACAAACCTCTTCTCTTCAATATCATCCCTTCCTTCGGAGTCAAATTTTAAAATCAGTGCCGATCATCTTGTTAATTTAAAAATACTAGATAATTAGTGGTTAGTTGTTATTTAATAACAGTTGCAATGTAAATTTCGTTAGCAGTGTGTGATTTTGATGTTCTTTTCTTTTGTAAATATATTATCAAAAATAATAATTCATTGCAAATGCAATACAGTTTTCTGTTGTTAATGTTAAACTAATAATAATTTTAATGAGAAGAAGTAAACATATGGGTGTCGTGTACTATTGTTAATCTATAGAGACTGGATTTTTAAGGGATTCAGGTATGTAATAATGTAAATAGGTATGCGTACAATTTTGTGTGATGTTGTTAATTCTGTAAGGTGGTGAACCAATTTTAGAAATGTAATTTAGCTTATTCGCAAACATTGAATGTAAGTGTCTTGCACTAATTTTGCGAAGCGCAGAATAAGCAAAGTAAATCCTTATAAAGTTCTAATAAAACAACGCGTATAGTTATTAACGCATTAGGTTATCAATCATTCTTTATATCACCAAAATCAATAAATGGTTCATTCATTTAACCTGACAGAAGCTCTCCGCTGCTACTCTTGCATTATTGTATGTAAAAGTAAAGTAGGACAGTAGACTTTTTGTGAAAGACAAAAAATAATATTATTGAATGTGGTATGTGTACATAACATTCAGCACAGACGCATGTATATTAAAAATGTAAGTTAAGTTTGTTTAGAGATGAGTATACTTAAAGTTAATGATTGTAGTCACTAAATGTTTTTAGTCACTTACACGGAAAAAAGTTATTAAATGGTTAAATATTACTGTACTACATACTGCCTGCCTTATGTAATATTTAAAACAATACATATTAGTTAAAATTTCTATAAAGTTCATGAGCAGATTTAAAGCTTACTAAAATGTTGTTGTGATGATTGTTTGTGGACTGAACTCAAAGATAGTTCATTGTAATGTAGAAATGAAGAAGCAGAAAAGAGTTTTAAGGTTAGCCATAATTTAGAAAAATACAATTTGTAGACAGTTTTTTAAGCAAAGGGGTAAGATATATTTCGGAGGATATGTAGTCAGTAGTCAGAAGAATTTTGGAATTTTTAGCGTATTTCGTATGTAGAGAAATTATACTAAAGAAGTACATAATATCGAGCCTGTTATTATTATTAGGTATCTGTTATTGTATCATGATCAGTCGTAATTACAAACGCACCTATACCTCCACACCAGTGTCTCCTACTAATCAACGAATCACAAGTATTGTATGTTTATTAAAAATATAGCTATTCAAAATAAGAAATTCGTTGTCTTACTAATTTATGGGTAGATTCATAGGAAAATTCGTTTAGTCCGTGCTTTTAGGATTGTATTGGTATAGCGAGCTAAGGTTTTGACAGACAACACAAGTTTAATACTTCCAATATTTACTAAAATCACACGAATTTTTGAAATGCCTACAGAACAAAAAAGTAATATGAATTTTTTAAACCTAGCTTTTTTCATTTTGTCAGACATAAAAAGGTATTAAACATTTTAACTGTTGTTTACTTTGTTATAAAAAATTTATACCTACCCAAATGTGCGATATAACGTATCATGTTCTGATTTACAATTTAATACAAAAATTATTATTATGTACCAGTTGCTCAAAAAGTAGTTGTAAAGGGGAATAAGACGGTAAAGGCTACGCAAAACGGAATAAATCACAAATCAAATTAAAAGAATAGTAGAATTTTTCCCAACAATGACCGCAATTTAAAGGAATTTTATGTAAACTACGATTTTTTGTAGAAGAATCTTCTAGCTCTAAATAGAGGTTAAATAATTTTTTCATACTAAATTACATAATAATCACGGTTTAAAACATCCTATTTTAAACAACTTTTTACACTGTTGATACCAATACAATGGAATTCTAATTCTAATAATACTAAATTAATGGTAAATGAGAGAAAGTTGTACTATCAACTATGGCTATATAGTTAATACAAAATCCGTTCGGTGTTAGGGAGTGTGGTTCATGATTATAGTCGTCGTATTTAAAGAATATCGCAAATTACTACAATTTACTGTTTTTGTTTCGGACCTAGGTTTAGTATCAAGTATGAAATTACGATTATATTATTTTCCTCGCTGTTTATAAATACACACATTATATTGTATATTATTCGCTGATTTCATGATGAGACTGAACGTACCTTCTTACTATTTGCTACAACAAAAAATTATTGCCGTTTTTTCCTTCATGGACATTATATAAACATATTACATACAAGTAGAAAAATACAGTTCTCATGAATACATTTATTGCCAATGATGTTCTTTTTAAACATATTAAATTTTGTATACATATACCTATAATAATAATTCCAGTCCAGGGGTACAGAAAATACACAACTACTAAAACTTGCTTTACAATACGATGATTTTTTAAAAATAAAAAAGATGAACATGCCAACACTTGTCTACTAAGTATATCAAAATCTAAATACATTTTGTAAGCTACAAAAACTACCAAAAATCTTTAGGCAATCGCTATTCGTTAGACTTTTTGTACTATGGCTCGGTATTTTCATGTGTGTCTTGAAATATGTATAGTCACTATAATACTTTCTGTCAATTAGACTAGATTATAGGTAGGGAGAAAGTTTAAAACAACTTAAAGATATTTCACCTGAATACCCAATAAAAACGGATACAGTAGTCCAGCGGTAGAGTAGAACTACAAATCAAGCATTATAACAACTGAACAAGAGTTTTGGATTTTTAAATATGAATTATAGTCAGGCATTAATTAGCACAGAATAAATAGTGTGCTGTTTTTTAAATTTGCAAAATTGTAAAATATACCAAAATTTATTATCTATTTAAAAGGCAACCAAACATACTAAATACTACATTATTAATGTAAGATTTGATACCTTATTAAAAATTCAACGTTTTTGGAAACCAAAATGTTCAAGCAGTGCTTGTTCCTTTTTTATGATGAAACAAATAGTAACTACTATTAAATTATTATTAATCTAATCTAATGAAACGAGGTGCAAGGAATACAAACTTTGTCGGTGTAGTTCAGTCTAATATATTCGATTAATAAATGTGTAAATTTTAAAAACCATGTTTGTACTTATGTATATGATGATCGTGAGTGACTCAGACTCGGTGACCAAAAACATAATAAATCTTTATGGTTAAAAAGTTTGCAGACAGTGAGAAAGGTTTTAAAAAAAATTGCGCAATTATATCTTACTTCGCGTATGTATGTTTAAGGGGTAAAAAATGATGTGATTAAAATAAGTAGATTTGCCGTGTATTATTTACAATGTTTGGACTTTGAAAAGAGCTAAAAACAAAGGAGTTGATAATGTGAATGTATTTGATTAAATGATGAATGATAATGTTGTTATTGAATTGTGCTTGTAATTGAAGTATGTATATCGTCAGTTCAGTGTGAAGAATGAAGCTTGTAAACTTCAACTTTATAGAGAACCTAGGCTGTACTACTACATAGGTGATGTTAAGATGATTAGTTAAGTAATTTAACACGTTGTGTTTAAACATTTTCGATGTAAATATACATGTCCTTGAGGATGTTTTAAGAACGAGGATTGTGCTGTGCTTCTTGTTTGTAAATACATACATTCACCTATGTAAATATTAAAAAGAACCTAGTTAAGATTGTACTGAGTAGTACTGCGTTGACATTAAGAAAAACCGTATAGTTAAGAAGCAATATGATGATGTTATTAAATCAGTGGGTAATATGTAAACAACATGTGAAAAAAGTACATGGTTGTAGAAATTAGATGATACATAAAATGAATCTAAAATGTTAGATTTTGTTTTGTTGTTACTATTTTGTTGAGTTTTCTGTATTTCAAAAATTGTAGGCAAAAAATTTATGAGAAGGAAGTGAATTTACCTTCTATTTACTACACTTCCTTGGTCAACTTAATGACTGTTTGAATTATGAGTTTAAATAAAATTGGGTGCTTTTTATAAACCATAAATAATTAAGATGGATAATGAAGATCTTGGTCGATTCCTTTGAGTCATTTACTGAATTCGATTGAGAACATGATTGCTTCATAAAAGCATAAAATTTTATTTGATTCTTTTACATCCTGATTGGATTTGGTAGTATATTATAACAAACAACAAGCTATATAAAGATTACTAAAAATCTATATAACAATAAAAAACAAGTACAGTTTCGTAAAAATGACATAGGTCATAGCGATCTAAACCATACAAATGTCGAAGTATAAATTTTACGAAATAGGAATACTGACAAAGCCATGGTCCTCAGCTTCATCCGCAAGCTTATCCAGTTCTTCTGGCAGGCCCCTCACAATTCTTTCTGCGTGCTCCTGCGGGTTTCCTTGAGACATAGGACCAAGCACGCCTGCATTTGCTATTAAGCTCATCACAATGTTCCCCTGCCATTTAAGGGTTACTGCTGACGCAACTGAAGATTCGAAACATTACCGAATCATCTTTAGCATGTCGCATACATTAGATTCGTATTATAGAGAATGTTGAAATTTATAGTATTTTTGAGTGGTTACCTGTATAAGTCCACTGAAGGCCAACCAAAGGAACAACTTGGGATATCGTATACAGCTCAAACAGTTTACTTTCTCCTTTATCAGTCAAAATGTCCTTTTCGTGAGGGCCTTCTGGAAATTTTTCATAGATGAAGCATCCTGCACCCCACTTCTTGGACATGAGCAAGTACCTTAAAATATGTCGTGGGAGTAAACTCAAAAGACGTAAATAAACCCTACACACTTGACGAGACCCTCTACTTTGTCCTAACTGGAACTGGTTATTGACTGATCGTATAACAGCGGTTTTACTAGAGGTTAGCGATGACACGCATGGACACGTGACTGTTATAAATGACCTAAAGAATTATAGAATTGTAAAATGCATAATATAGCAATGTAATTAGCAAAAAAAATATTTTTTGGTGTTTCAATAAATGTATTTTTTATTTACTTATTATTAGTAAGCATAAGCTCAGGCGTTTGCTTTGACTGTGTAGAAGCTACCGGCACAAGCACACGAGCTTCACACTTTTCCCCCTCTTGAACAGCGACCCCCTTCTCCTCTGGAACATTTGGACACTTGTGTGTCCCCCTCGTTGTCATTCCTTCCAGGAATAAGGACATCTCTACTGCCTCCCTTGACAAGGAAGGCAATTGACTCGAACATATTTTCCGAACCAACACATCCGACAAGCTTGTCCAGGACGCGTTGCCAGAATCCCATTCGCCGCAACCGTTTGACTTTGCAATGCCATTCGGGACTCTAATGACTTCTTGAGCAAAGTGGAATGCCCTCAAGGGAAGGAAGACTAGACTGGTTAGTTTCTTAAAAATTAAGTTGTACACCCCTTTCCTCTTTGTAGTCTCATCATTATTCTTTTGTACATTATTTGCAGGCTCCTTATCACTATTGCCGCTGGCGACTTGAACTGACTTGATACTTTTCTCAGATGATGATAGCGTCATCATATGACGTAACAAATTCATAAGACCTTCGCCATCCGTCAATGAGCGATGGAATCTTATGAAGAGTGCACTACCGCATGTTAATCCACGTTCAATTGATGCACTTGTTCCCAAGTAATTAGAATACACAAGAATTTCCCATAGTGGCCTTCTGTTCGGGAATGGCAAGGACATCAAGGTACCAACAGCTTTCTTAAGACCTAACTCATCAGTGGGTTGGTTGATTTGCCGAATGTGCTCATGAATCAGGAAATAATTAGCTTTTTGCCAGTAATAATAGCCACCAAATGTTGCAGGGATTTGCATCAGCTTTGCAAATGGCTTTGGAGTTGTTGTAGAGTTTTCCTCAACACTAGAGGAGGAATCTGCATTGTGATGCAAACTGTAATCCAAAACTTTCTTCCTGAATTCATCGCGAAACTGGAAATTACAAAAGAAAATCATTTGTTATCACTTTACCCCATTCAAGCTATTCAAAGAGAAAGCAAAATCTAACTTACTGTGTCAATGTTAATTGACCCCTCAAGTTCTACAATCAGCCCAATGCATGACCTTGAACTTTCCCAGTAGCGATCAATTGCAAAGATAGCTTCAGAGTCGTGGAATCCTTCAAGGAGCTTTCTTTTAAACAGTTTTATGATAACCCATAGCACTCCATACTTCCAAATGTATAATGATCCAAATATCATGACTAAAAATGGGAATAGGAGTATAAGCACAATCCAAGCCAAGAGGGCTTGCGAGACTTTGAGAAGTTTTTCGGGCAAGTTTTCCATCTCCACATTCTTGACCACTCTCATGGTTTTC
>JAHZNG010004348.1:0-11809 GCA_027744375.1 Orchesellides sinensis
CGACAATCTATTTAATATACCAAGCATTTTTGAAATTAAGGGTATAAATTGCACCAGGTTTGAATACAGATTGCACATTCTCCAAAAAAGTATTACTGGATGCAGAAAAATAAGGTTCCATCAAAAAACTTAAAAATCCCAATTATGAAGTTTTCTGTTATTCTTTTATTTGTGGCTGCCAGCGTCGCAGGCTCATACAGTACGTCCATTAACGAAATTATTTAATACCCTGATTAATTACTTTCATAAGTGCGTAGTGAATTTGTTTTTCAGATATACAAGCTGTTGACTGGCCAGCCGTTTCTGCTAAATTTGAGGAAGCTGAAACCCTCATTACGGATTGCTTCCAGCAAGCCAAATCAACTGCCAATGATGATAATGTCGCTGTTGGAAGTTTCATATCATTCCAGTTGGACGTCGCTGCAGTCAAAATCCGAGCTGTCCTCCAAGAAGCCATGGCTAAATGCATTGACCAAACTTTAACCGTTGCTGAAGCCCAAGCCCTTTTCTCCCGACTTAAAAATATTCTCACTGAACTTCAGCAAGATTTTCAGGATGTGCTTGCTCAACTTTCTCCTCAAGTTGGCATTCCAATCATAAACTGTTTTTACTCTGTACAAATTCAAGCTGACATTATAGCACAGGAAGTGTATGCTCTCCTTCGCCAATGAACCTTTTGCAAATTACATTAACATTGGTAAAATAATCATTGGACAATTTTTGTTTGAAAATTTCCAAGACACTTGTGATTTAATTGAACGTTTAAACAGTGTATAAACTTTAATACTAATTACAATTATTTAGTAAATTTTATTTTCAGCGGCGGCATACTTATATGTGAAATCCTTCAATTTAAATTAACTAATGCTTTTGCACAACAGCAATTTTCGTAAATTGACAAAACCATTTACATCCATGTATAAGCTTTCTTATTATCCTCGAACTAAGAAAATTGCAACAATTTCAAATACAACATTAACCATTACAAATATCCACAAAACACATAGCAACATTGAGTAACGTGTGTGAATTATTAATAAATAAATAATGGCAATTGAATTTAACATTTTTAAGTTACCATTTAACCTACACAGAAATTAAAACGTAATAATTAGTACAGCATCGGATAGATTGCTTAATAAAATGCTAAAATATGACGACAACGAGCTCTCCGTAAACTTAAAGAAGCCCAAGCAAGGAGCTGCTATTGGTATAACAGCTTTTCCAGATCGTCTCACTCCTTTCCATGTAGCCAAGTTCCACTTTCCTTTCCCTTTACCCACAGCATACCGTCCTGTCTTCCAATTCTCCACAATTTGTTCCACTTTCACGTTCCCCTTAACCGCCGCAAGCAAAATGAATCCAACAAAGACAGCAATCATACTTCCTAACAGTGTTAAGCTAAGGTAAAGCACAATTGGAAGATAATTAAAGCCTCTAATGCTAAGCCAGAAACACCACGTCATCATCAATTGTCCCGCAAACGCCACAATGAACAAAGTCCACCCTACAAACCCTTCCACCATCTTATAAATCAGAGCAACCTCACGATACAAAGCTAGAGAATTGTGCCAATCGCGTGGCTGGTACAATGAAATGATTTCAGTTAATAAATTAAACATGTAAGCGCAAAGTACAGAAGCTGTTATGGAAAACGTAGTGAACCGACTGATTTCTAGCATTTGTACGTAAAAAATAGCAAATCGAATTAACAAATCCCATCCAATATCAGCCACAGTCCAGTACTTTTGGTCGCCAAATACAAGCCCAGAGTAATATGATGAACAATCAAATCCAGAAATTGCGCTAATTAGAGGGAACACTGGAGTTAGTCCAAAGAATGCGAGTTCCATTGAAATACTTACCTTTCCCATCATGTTAAACGGCTTCTGTAGCTTTTGCTTTACGCAAGCATACTCATGTGGGCAAGCTGCAATTTAATTTTTGAAATTGTATCTTTAAATCAACAATACAAATTGAATTGTTGGAAGGGTATTTACCGATTTGAAGTCTTCCTTCCATTTTCTTCAATTGATCCAGTGTCTTAGATACAGTCCAACGATAATGATAAACCAAGTACTCTACTGGAATGTAATTTATCATGACAATGAAGTGCAACAGGATGCAAACGAAGTAGACAAGCGATACTGTGAACTTTGGGCTGTTGAGTTGCTGTATAATTATGAAGCCGCCGCTACAAACAGTAAACACAAATATTACTAAAAGGGCAATTAAATGAAGGATTAGTTTGGTGCTGCTTTTCTGCACCGCAAAATGCCTTGTTTTGGAATCCCATTTCAGTGGTGTGGCATACACGAAGAAAAAAAGCTGGTTGTGAAGTTCAAGTGCTTTTAAGAGTAACGGGGCTACCATTTTGCTTAGTCTTAGAAAGATATAATGAAATTTAAAAGGTAAGATTAATTTAGGCTGGATGTGTTGTAGTTGGCTTGGTGGTCAAGATGCGACTAGTAAATGTAAAAGTGGTTGCTAATAAGTTAAAAGATATTTTTTCGTGTGACGTCAGCATTGCGTAAAAGTATTATTGTATATAGGTCAGACGTATTAAAAAGCATTTGCTTTGAGGTCCAATAATATAGATTTTGTAATTGAATAGGTTTGGTCATCTCCAGCCTTATATCTCAGATCTAGCTTTTTTAGCAACTTAAATGAGGCTCGTAATCATTTTAATGATTTAATTCAGTTGGTATCTTCAAAATTACAAAACCTGTTGGCCTTCATTATGCTAATAAAGTCATTTTCATGCAAAGTCTATAGCTATGTATTGAAGCAATCCAGAAGGTTGGTTTACCTAATTGGGGACAAGGTAAAATGAAACGGGCGCATTTATAAAAATACATGAAGACAGACTGCACGTTTAAGAAATAATGCAGTTTTTATCTTATTATAAATAGCTTTTATCCTTGATTTCGTAATTTATTTCATTAAGTTTAATGACTCGAGAATGTTTTAAAACTGAAATAGTTGGTTTATTTTTGCTTAAATTTAATTTTCGCAAACCTAATACAAAACATTTAAACTTCATTTGTTTGTGAAGTAAATACATAAAAATTGCACTGTATTTCTGTATTTTTAAAGCAAATGAATGTAAAACTTGCAAATGCAAATGCAAAAGTAAAAATGTTGCGACAATGAGTTAAACCGTTTATGAAGTAGTTAAATCGAACGTTTACTTTCGTCTCTTCATCCAGATAGGAAAGAAGATAAGCATAAATCATTAATGAAAATCTCTTTTTCAGAGAATTTGGAGTTGAAATATGGACAGCAGTAGTGATATAAATACAGCTTCTCCAAGTTATTTTATGACTTAATAAAAAGTATTAAGTTTTAGCTGAGTACAAATGTATGCTATAAATGGCAGGTTTCAGCAAAATGAGCATAGTGAAACCAAGTTTAATATTACAAAGCAACAACATTCTCCGAAAAATGACGGTCAAGTGGGTATGATATGACGTATGCAAAAAAAACAGATGCCGCTGATAATGGGATTTAATTTATTACTGTGCGAATGTAAACAGCTTAAATGATCTGCTTTAGTATTTATTTTTTAAAGTTTGTGTTTATCCAGATGGAATTTCTCAGAATTCGCCTGATTTTACACAAATTGTTGAAACTTTATAATTGTACTTAACTCCAGATAATACTTTCCAAGAATCATAATAAAAATATAATGCAAACTAAACGTATAAATACACTGGTTTGCCATACCCTATCCACACTCCACGGCAAATTGTAACTTGATAAATACAATAAGTTCCCTACAAAATCTCTAAAATCCGTATCATGAAGGTTGCTGTTGTTCTCATACTTGTGGCTGCTTGCGTGGCAACTTCATATAGTGCCCCAGGTATGTCAAATTACAAAACTATTTTTTACTTTGTCCCCATAAAGGTTGCTGTTGTTCTCATACTTGTGGCTGCTTGCGTGGCAACTTCATATAGTGCCCCAGGTATGTCAAATTACAAAACTATTTTTACTTTGTCCCCATATTCATCCGGGTATGAGAGGGGATTTAACAATCTATATGATTCTTTTACACTTTTTTAGCCACCAATGCCGTCGACTGGGAAGCTGTTTGTGCTAAGCTTGAACAACTCAAAGATCTCGTCAAGAAACCCATTGAACTAGTCAAGAACATTGCCTACAACGACAATGCCGCCATTGGAGATATCATTTCTTCCCAACTAGAGGCCGCTGCAGGCAAAGCCCTTGCTCTAATTGAAGAAGCCATAGAGAAATGTAAAGCCCATACTTTGACTGCTGCCGACTTTCTAGCTCTAATAGGTCAATTACAAGATATTCTAGCTGGAGTCCAAAATGACCTTCAAGATGAGCTCGCTCAACTTTCGTCTGGAGCTTCTGCCCAAATTCGCGATGTTTTCTACTCGTCGTATGCCCAGGTTGAACTCATGGCTCAGGAAGTGTATGCTCTCCTACTACAATAAGCTGCACGTAATAATATATTTTAAAAAAATCCATAAGTAAGTACTAAAGTTGTAAAGACCTCATGTTTTAAAAACTTGTTTTAATTTGCATATTAGCGACAGCAATATATGTTTTCTAAATAAGTAAATGATTTTTTGTTCGGTAATAAAAATGACATTTAAAAAATTTATCAGAATTTATGCTAAAAATAATTTACAATTTGTATATTGAATGTCTGGTTCACATATTTACGACGACAGAAAAATTATTTCGTTATTGTGTAAGTTGCTAACAATCTGAACTATTAAAATGTGATAAGCAATACAGCATTTGCAAGATTGTTTATTAAAATGCTACGTGAGAATTGCCCCCTTCCTAAATTTAAAGAAGCATAAGCAAGGAATCGCGATTGGTAATACTGCTTTCCAGATCTTCTCATTCCCTTCCACAGAGACAATCATTTAATTGTCTCAACGCCATGAGGTTATACTTTTGAAGCCCTGTAACTTGGAGACGCTTCAAATTCCCAGTAAACGGTTTTCATATTCGTAATATACGACAGAGATGACCCCTAAAAATACCTATGAGTATCTTCAGCATGAGCTATGTAGAAAACTGCAAACCTTGTCAGAGTAATAGAATCCAGGGTCAAATCACTTAATGACGCTGATGACTGGGAACACCAGGCAGTAGGCAGAGTTGAATCAGTCAATGTGAAATGTAACATAATGCACAACTTTCCAACATTTTTAAAAACCGTGTTTGATTTATCTCTAACTAGTACACACTCTTGAGGGCAATCTGTAATATTGTACGAAGGAAGTAATAAATAGAGCATTAATAAATAAAACAAGCCGACTTACACATGTGGGTAAAATTTCTTTTTAAAGTTCATGGCAGAAAAAAATCAGAGGTTCAAAAATTCAGTTTATCCAAGAAAGCTCTATCTTCAATCCATACTTCATATATGTGGTTCGAACTAGGTTGCCCCTTTCAAAGTTTAATGTTGTTAGCATTCTAGAAAGGTCATTAAATGGTAGGTATCTATTACAATTGATATATTTAGCATTAAAGCAATGTAAGGTTTTTTCTGTGTATGTGAATCTTAATATAGCTACGATCTACCGAAATGTGTTTACCGAAATCCGGTTACTTCTTACCTCTTGTTGGTAATCCAACACCAAAGCTTTAGTCAATTTTTATAGATTTTTCAATCTTGGCATACCAAACAAGGGAGCCGGGTTAGGACTCCAAAAAAATTCGCTTAACCAAAACCTCGCAACAAATTACTCGCAATTTTGTGCGAGGATTTTGTATATGCGAAAAAACGATATTGCGATACATTTCATAGGCGAGAAATGTTTTGCGAGTAAAAATTATGCAAGTAAACTGTATACGAGTCCTAACCCTAGACCCACCAAACATACAGTGAAGAAGTACTATATTAGTAAATGATTATCAAATTAATGTTAGTTATTTTATTGCAACAACTTCTAAACTTTATCTATTAAGATATTATATGGATATTTATAAACTTTGTTTTTTGCAGTGTTTATTGCATGTCGTGTCAAACTATTAACTCCTCTTTTTACAGAAACATTAATACAACATACCCAAATAATAGCAAAGCATTCATAGTATCGTTGGGACATTTTATTATTTTCTTGGCTACGTACGGCCACCTCTGGCGTTCGTATGGATGAATATAACTGTTTGGGGAATGGTGGGTTTAAAATATTTGAGGAATAGCAGCCAGCCGAACTATGACCTAGCATTGGCGTTTACGGTTTTTAAATTTATTTAGAAAAATCTGAAGATGTTCAACCGAATCATTTCAAAATGATGTTATGTAAATGCACTAATATGTTTTAATTGTTTTTTTGTTAGTAAATATACAAAAAGACGCCAACAAAAATTTCCTTATTCAGGTAAAAGCCGGGAAATTCAAAATCCACTTTTATATTATAGCATATATAGCCCCTATCATATCAAGCTAACTAGACAGGTGAAATTAATGTGTTTCAATATTTTTCTTGAAATCATACATAAAACTTAGTGTCGTTGCGCTACCAGCCTCATTGTACTGAGATTATTGAAGTTTTTACTAAAATATACTATTAAATACCTTTCAAAACGTGATTGAATGATCTATTACTACGTAAATTATCAACGGAATAAAATGTGTGGCCCATGCATGGCCCATGTAACTATACACGGCAGACATGGGAAATCTTGGGCTGCTTGGCCAAAAAATGGTATGGGCCAGACATCATAGCATACATGGCCCAGACGAACACATGAGATCTTTGCTATCTGGGTAGGATATAAGAGGGGTGTCCATCAAAATTACAATGATATATGGAAAATTACGAGAATTCCGTTAAACAAGATTTTTTACTTTCATAATGTATCCTCTTCAGAAGTTTTATTGCCGGCCTCAATAGTCTTTCCCTGATAGTTTACTTTATGACTTAATTATGTAAATACTTTATATACCATATGAACCACACTTACTTATCACTAGGAGGGATTTTGAACTAAAGTTATAAATAAATAAATTTTACTGACTTTCTCCGAATAAAGGCTTACTTGTAGGAATAAAACGACGTAGGTAACGTTGAAAAGTGTCATTTATCTTGCGTCAATTTTTCTTAATTTTTTCCCGGAAAAGGTTTCAATCATGTAAAGCTCTTCTCTAGAAACCTGGAATACCTTGTTCAAAGCTTAGCATTGAGCCTAATTGGATGTATACATAAATAAGACAAGCTTTTTACTCATTTTTCACATTCCATATGAGCTTTTGACTGAGGACGGACGTAAAAGTTCACATCAGAAACACCAAAACTTAACCATGAAGGTTGTCATTGTTTTTGCTGTGGCTGCTTGCATTGCTGGTTTATACGCTGCTCCAGGTCTGTGCATTTACAAACTTAAATGCTTTAACCCTACTCACATTTAATATTTGATTGTACGTTTACTAAGGTTTTCAATATTTATGCAGTAACCCATGCAGTCGACTGGCCAGCTGTTAGTGCTTTGCTTGACGAGACTTATTACACCATCACTGAAGCCCTCCTACATATTAAGACCCTTGTTAACGACTCCAACCCCGCCGTTGGTAGCAACCTTTCTTCCCTGTTAGATGGCGCTTTGGTCAAGGTCCGAGCGCATTTTGAAGTAGCAAAGGCCAAATGCGAAGCCCACACTTTGACTGTTTCCGACGCCGAAACTCTCTTCTCTCAACTTAAGGATATCCTTCTTGGAGTCCAGCAAAATCTTCAAGATGTTCTGCCTCTACTTCCCCCTGGAATCGCTCCCCACGTCGTAAATTTCTTTTACGCTGCGTACGCCAAAGCTGAACATAATGTCCAACAAATCTATGCTCTTCTCGGTCAATAAACAATATCCGAGTTTTCGAAATTGTAAACCTATCTAACTTTATATTGTTCAAAATTATAAAACAATTATGCGTTAAAATATTCAAAAAATGATACTATTTTAATATAAACATTCCTGTAATAAAATGAGAAAATATGCAGCTTAAACTTAATAGTGGATCGTCACATATATTACTGTCATTTTGTCGCTACTACTACAAACTGGGACTGCCTAAAATTAAGCTTTACTTAATTTTATAGTAAGCAACCAATAATGTCTAAATCTTCCTCAAATTCTGTTTTCTGTATAGAAAGATTTACAGTCGTATTGGCGTCACATAGGTTTGATACATCGGAAAAGAATTTGGGGATTTTAAAAATTTTGTTTTATTAGCACAAGCAAAAATTTATTGTTAATTAGGTAAGTAAAACATTATTTAAATTATATAACCACCAAATTCTAGTTTTTTTCTGTAACAACTAATTTTTATTTGAAGAACACAAATGAATGCAAGTGAAAGCTTAGTCGCTTTTCCTACCCTAACCCTGAGACAGTCATTGTATATATATTTAACATTTTACGGAAAATTATCATTTACTAGCTAGGATACATTTTTAACACGTACACAAAAATGCTAAGTCACGAAACAGTATTTATGCTACTTTTTTCTGATACAATGTCAAACTCATAAATCGACCATTCATATACGATACTAAAAGCTTCAATATTTAAAATGAAGATTCTTAACAAGGATTAGGCCAATAGATTATCAACGTTTAAAATGTTATTCAATAAACCTATCAGCATTCCGTATGCAGCCATGATTTTAAAATGTAATAATCATCACAGCATTGAAAACACTGGTTAATAAAATATAATACCAATGAGCTCTGCCTAAACGTTAAAAACCCAAGCATGAAGCCGCAATTCGTAATACGGCATTTTAAAATCGTCTTGATCCCTTTCATGTAGCCATGTTCCACTTTTCTTTCTATTTGCCCACCTCATAACGTCCCGCCCTTTAATTCTCCGTAATTATTACTATTTTCATGTATTCCTTTAAAGCAGCAAGTAAAATGAATTCAACGAAGGTGGAAATCATACTTCCTAGCAAAACAAAACTAATATATACCATAACTGCACACCTTTGGTCTTCGGACTGGACAACCTTTGGTTTTTTCAATACGGAAAATATTAGGGAAATGTTTGCACCCAACTCTGGATATAAGTAAAAACTGCTTTTTCAAATAGGTAGTTCAGATTTGTATATCCATAGAATATTATATCAAATTATGCTAAATTCCTAATAAGCAAGTAGTTGTAATCTACACACATTGATTCAAACAACATCTTCAAATAGAATACGTAATATTATATGCATTATGTTTAAGTATTTCACTATCGTTTACGCATACGATATTTAACATCATCGAAGGACTTACAAATTAAAATTTTGAGGTTAAAAATTCTCAAAAGCTATTTATGTAATAGTATAATCTAGAATGTGTGTATAAAACTACATTAAGCCCATATTCGAGCTACCGTTAATTTACAACTGGCGATGTTCCGGCACTGTATTTGACTTTCCATACCTATAGGTATTAGGGTATTAGGAATATATTGGACAAACAATAGCTGACGAAAATCCTTTTTTCAAGGAACTTGGAATATACACCTGAGTTAAGGTATCAACAAAGTACTTAAAAACGAAAATATATTTAAAAGCAAATTCTCCGAAAAAAGGTGTTCAAGTGCGTATATATTGACGTAAGCATGTATTAAGTGGGGTGTAAAAATTAATAAAATGCTCCTCTGATTTTGTTTATTTATGGATTAAAGAACAAATCCTCTGCAATCTGATTTCGTAGTCACCGACAAACTCCTCCAAAGGCATTTCTCTGTGTTTACCGAGCCTAATAAATAACTTAACAAACTGAATGATGCATAAATCCAACTCATTTCCAGGAATTATTTAAAGGTCATATAACTGTAGGCAGGCAAGAGTATAAAATGAACTGCTTTGCATGTATATGCCACACTCCACAGGTTAGTACATACTACAGACTATTAAGAAACAGTTAAAATTTTAATATGAAATGAAGTTTGTTATTTTTGTCAGTTTTATCGCTGCTTGCGTTGCAGACTCATACAGTGACCTATGTAAGTCCAGTAAAGGTTTTTTCTACATCTGAATGTAAATTGTCCAATAATTAAACTATTTTTACATTAATTTAGCTATCCAAGCCGTCGACTGGCCAGTTGTAAATTTTTTCTACATCTGAATGTAAATTGTCCAATAATTAAACTATTTTTACATTAATTTAGCTATCCAAGCCGTCGACTGGCCAGTTGTTTGTAGAAAGATCGAAGAAATTGCAGACATTATTGCTGATGCCAACCAAAAAATACATTTGATTGCCTACAACGACAATCCAGCTGTTGGGGACAGCATCTCGGACCAACTTGAGGCTGCCCTTGACAAGGTCAGATATCTTGTCGAAGAAGCCAAGGCTAAATGCGAAGGTCAAACTTTGACTCTTGCTGACGCTCAAGAATTCTTTGGTCAGCTTAAAGATATTCTGACTGGAGTCCAACAAGATCTTCAAGATGAGCTTGCCCAACTTTCATCTTCAGCTGCGTCTTCCATTAGAGATATCTTCTACTCTGCTTACGCTCAAGCAGAACTTAAGGCACAACAAGTTTATGCTCTCCTCAGCCAATAAATTTTATACAAATTAGTCACAAGGAGAGTCCAACATTTGTTTAATTTATGTAAAAGCCAACGCCATGGGAACTAAAGTGGTATGCCATGTATTTACCACTAATATTTAATATTTAAGGAATTAAATTATGTGCAACTCTAACAAACCTTTATTGCGTTTTGGATTCATACAAAGATCCGGAGCGCTAAAACGTAATTCTAAACATTTGAAAAAGGACAAATAGCGGTATTGAAAGATCATAAAAGCCTCGAACGGTAAACCAAAAGCATAAACACAAAACAACTAGTCCCTCAACCAACACAATGAGCAAAATTAACCCAAGATCTGTCTAGTAAATTATAATAAACTCGTGGGATCATTGGCATGACTAATAAGTTGTATTTTTCAATACTTGTTGGTTTCTCGTTTAATTTGCATAGACATGGGTAGTTGCTTGGAGGTTGACTAGTTTTAATTTGGGAATTACTCTGCAAAATTTTCATACGAACAAGCTCAAGACAGAATGTTATAAAATAGACTAACTAATCCAATTATTTTCTTTTAGGGTTTGCAATACAATTGAATATATTCGAATTCTATGGCGATAAAACTGAAAATTTAATAGTTTTTAATGGCTATATTTGTCTGCTAGGCTATTTTTTTAATTGGTTCGGACTGTGTGTGTGTGTGTTTAGCGTATCCGGACTGTCGTCGTCGCATGTAGATATGGAAAATAAGGGTCGAAGCTAGTAAAAAATTCCATGATCCAACCATGCTCCTCACTGCTATTTAGTCCCAGAATCACACGTAGGTGGAAGAACCATCCCATGACCCGCACAAGCGTTAAAACACCCCAAAACTGACGTCAATGAACGAAGCAATTACTGGAGCCCTGGTACAACCCCGATGTAGTCACACTGCCAAAGACACATCAGCAACATGACTATGAGCACCATTTTTTAATGGACTAGTTAATATCACTGGCACGTGCACAACAGTTTCTGAACAGGGGGATATGCCCTTCCCAAGGAATGATTAACCGCTACTAGGTCCACTTATCGACGTCTCCAAACACTAAAAGTCTCTTCTGACGATGTAAACACACATCCGCAACAATAACACACTCTGGGGACTCTGCTCCTGCTGTTTTATTTACTTAAAAATCATTTAACACTTTTATGTCTAGTCGATTACAATTGGGTAGGTTGATTATATAAATTTAAAGCTAACAATTTGATATCGAAACAACATTACCAAATGTTTAGCAATAAATCTTAAAACTACGA
>JAHZNG010004349.1:0-19661 GCA_027744375.1 Orchesellides sinensis
CGATCCATTTTACCTAGGAAAATATACAATTACTTTTATTTGTAACTATAAAAAACTTAAATTTACAAGTTGAAATTATGAAATTCCAGCAACTGAAGTATGGAAATTCGTTTACCTGATACTATATGTTCGTTTGGATATGGAGTCTGAGCCTGGAAGAAACTGATTTCTGGACAAAGACGCCTTAAAATATACCGTATATTTATGTATATTGCATTTGGTTCTATTTTCTACGAAAATACATTCTCACATATAAGTAAAACTTACCTAACATCTTTATCTATTTGAAGCAGCACATCGTTGTCTTTAAAGAAAATTTGCCATTTAGAATCAGGTTCTGGATTCAGAGGATGATCTGGAACTGCACCGTCACTTGACTGATGGGAAGACAGTAAATCTTCCACAAAGTGTGCATAATTACTTCGTTTTTTGGCAAGGTATGCATCCCACATATCAATCGAGTTTGGTGGCAGATAGTTCAACAGCAAACGCCATACCAGTGCCCTATACTGATTATCACCAGGAAGTCCTGCATGTAATCAAACACAACTATGTATAATATATCCATTCACCCATTTCTGGCTCCCAAACACATTTCAAAATATTCATTACCATGAAAAACTAATTTCTTAAGCTCGGGAAGGTCTATACTGGTATTATTATCACCACCTCTACTATCCTCCAAATTATCCTGCTCAAGCACAGTCTGTCCCCTGTTCGCAATCCTCCCCCCGTGGCTCTTCTAACTCTGTCTGTTTCTCTTGGGGTGACGGAATCCCACCGGTAGGCGAGCGACACGTCAGGTAATTCCTCTTTGTCAACTCATCAATCCTTACGATTTTCTCTAAACGCGTGATTCTAAAAGAAATACATGCAAATACACAAAACAAACCTTTTACAACACATACGCTCACAAAACATCCATGCAATTAGCACGCTTACGCATACTTTACCTTTCCTTGTAACTCATCCTTGCAAACAGCGCCAGTTTAAAGCATCTAATTGTCCGGCATTACGTTCCTGGTTATAACTGAAAAAAGATAACCTGTATTTATTAAAATTTAATAATTGATACGTTTGATGATTGACACGATTCTTAAAATTTAATTCTTCTTCTGAAAAAAATAACACCCACCAATTCCTCCTGTAACTCCTTCAAACAACCACAAAAAACTCCCTGTCTTCTGGAGAATTAGCTGGCTGGAAAACTGTCTACGCTCAACTCAACGCTGGAGATGAATACTTTGACGTACAATCAAAAATATACATAAGACACCCCTTATCAGTCATTCAGCATATTATCACGATTTAGTAAAACGATAAGAATACCTGGAAGGAACCTCTTTGATTAGGATATCTTTAAAAAACTATTTACTGTCATTAAAGCATCCCGCACACACATGCATTAAAAAAGAAGAGTATCCTCCCTCATATGTCATATGGTTTCACATTCTAAAATGGCAAGTTGGTTGAGTAGTGTAGCCAGCAGCTTTTTACAAGAAGACTTACAAAATATTGCATGAATCTCAGATACTACCTACACCTGCCTCTCAGCCTTGCAAATAAAATGAAGAAAGAGATAATACACTCTTATTTGCTATGCTATTCTGGCAACATGATGATAAATACGTATCTCTCCCTTCCTTTTGTGCTTTAGTAATTTTCCTCTGTTCTGATGCTGAATCATATGAAAGAAAAGGTGATATACGTATAGGGTTGTTTGTGAAGGAAAGCAGCTGTGTAATAGACAGGGAATACGAATACACTATATTCACTTCACATCTTCATAGCATAGAATACCAAAAAAAGATCACAATCCTTCCTCCTGATAAATAAAAATAAAAACACATCACCAAAGATCAGATCGGAGCAGAGACAAACAAAACAATTTTTGCGAGTAAAACAAAAATTGTGCAAATTATGAATTGAATTACAAATTAATTAGTGGGTTAAAAATGAATTGTTGATGGATTGTGTGTGAAGATAACAAGTATTTATTGATCTGTCAAAGGGTAAAGTGGAGGTGGAGGAGAAGGTGTTTGGAAATTGCTGGATTTAAAAGGTTTGGAAGTTGGAAGTATTAATTATTATTTGAAAGGAAGTAATATGTAGTTGAGATAAGGGAATGAAGGTAATTGACTGAATTTTGTTGTAAATATTGCAGCTGGAATAATTATGTGATTGACGCAAGGACAAGGATTGTATTTGTTAGTGATTGTTTGGGAATGACCCGAATGAAGAAGCTAGGAAGATTGTGAAGTATCGAAGGATTTATAGTGTGAAAAGGAGAGCGCAGATGTAGGATTGGTTTGTGTAAGGAACAATTGAAAGAGGTAAAGGGCCATTAAAAATGGGCTTCCACGACCACCTGTATCCATCAAATTACTACAATGAAGAGGAGCTGTTATCATCAGACGAGTATCCTCCACCGTTAGTAAATATTTGTGCAAGATATTGTGTGAACCACTTGTCTAAGACGCTGCTAGAGAAGATACCGAGCAATGAGCCGATTGAACCTCAGATTCCCACTTGTGGGAGTAGCAGCGCTAGTAATATCCTTGCTTCCAGTAGCACCAGTAGTACTGCTACAGTTGCTGCGTCATCAGGAGTGCGGAATGATGATGACCTGTTTGATCAACCCCAGCAGTACAGACTTCGTTCTGGTGTGAGACTTCCAAGTGAGCTGAGTGAAAAGATTTTTGCGTATTTGGATAAGCACACTACCACGGCTGAGTTGCTGAGGAGTGGGGAAAGTAGTAGCAGTAGTAGTAGCAGTAGCGAGAGGAGTAGCTCCAGTGAAGATGAAGACGATTTTAATGATGTTGATCAAGAGGATAGGGATAATCTTATGGTGATTGTTGGGGGTGGTGAAGGCAATGGGGATGTAGATGAGAGGGTTTTGTTGGAGTTGCAGCAAAGGAGAAGAAATATTATGCGTCAGAGGAGGAGGAGACGGAGGAGAAGGAGGAGAAACGTGATGTTGGCTAGGGATGGGATGGATGAAGGTGGAGGAGCTGCTGAGAATAATGGGTTGCAAGATGGGATTCGATCTGTAGGTAGGCTTGTAGGTGGCAGTAGAAGAAAACGGAAGAATGCTGTTGAATGGTGGAATTGCCAACGGGGATGAAGGGAGTGAGGATGGGGAGATTGAAGTTGTTGGATTCGATGCCATTGTGGATCCGCTATTTGGGGTATGTACTGAGTATTTTTTGAGTTAGAAATTTTTTCTTAATATGTGTTCACTTTTTACTCATTTTTTGTTGTTGTTTCTTTCATCAAAGGATCCATCACACCTGCCGTTAACAAAGCTAAATCTTCGCACTTCATCGGCCGTAACAGACAAGATTCTTTGCACTTTACTCGCCCATCGTCCCCGAGAACTGGATATTCACGATTGCCAGAAACTAACCTCATCATCTCTTCAGACCATTAACGCAAACTCGCAAAACCTAGTATCTTTAACGATCGGAACAACGACCCAAGTACTACCAACATTTTTCCTCCCAAATAAGCCGATTGAACAAGGAATCCTAACATGTCCTAAGCTATTAAAGCTGGTCATTTGGAACTTGAACACAAACCTGTCCATGTATTGGAGTCACCTGACAGTCTGCTTCACAACCACGCTGACAAGTCTCGACCTTAGCGGATGTGGAGAATTTGAAAATTTTGAGTTTCTCAGAAAGTTTACAAGACTTCGAAGTCTGGTTTTGTACAACGTACTGATTAGTGGAAAGGTAAAAGAAGATGATGAGAGCGAACAGCGTAATAAAAAGAAGGTCAAGAAACGTAAGGAAGGAGTACAATGGCTAGTAGGCACAGAGGACGATGATAATGGAGAGGAAATGGACGAGGACAATAATGATGAAGACGGAGCTGAGAATGGGGATGAATCGATGGAAGGCGTAGAATCTAGGAAAAAGCTTGTTATTTCTTTAAATGAAGAAGAGGAAGGACAAAGACTAATGGGATTAAGGGACGGCAGCGCAGAAGGCGATGACGGAGATGAGGGAGGCCCACCAGTCCATAACGCAATGGGGTACTACGTTTATTGGAAGAGACTGGAGAAACTTGTGAACAAATTGGTGTCTCCCATTTGCGACCTTAAAGAGCTGAGGTGAGTGGATTAAAAAATGGTGATTATTACTTTGTACCAAAACGCTGTCGAAACTAATCTATATTAAACTAAATGTCTATTTTTACTCTCAGACACCTGGACATTTCAACCTCATCCGACCCATCTTCGTCCAATCATGGAAATAATCTCATCGGATCAATACCTGCCACTCCTTGGTCAACCTATCCCAATCCTAACCAGGTGCTGTCAGCAATTGTCCAGAATCTTCCCAAGCTGACTCACCTGGACATATCTGGTACGAATTTAGCTGGAAGGGGTGTCGCAGTGCTTATGAATGACCAGCCTGGCCGATCTGATAAGGGAGCAGTAGACGCTCCACCGCCACCACCATCTTCTGCTAAGTTATGCGATATCCCAGGTCTCAATTCTAGGGTGGACAAGCCACTCGAGTTTTTGGGTCTTTATGGCACGGCACATGATGCATCTCATCGGCACTGTATCCCTGCCAAACGCGTAAGTGGGGATAAGGATGAGGCACAGATTTTGATTGCTTGTGAGGCGTATATTCACAGGCATGAGGTGCTAGAGAAGGTGCTTAACGATTTATTTCACTTGTTCAGAAGTGAAAGGGGTACGTAAATTACAGTTTATTTAACTTCAATGCATGAAATGTTTTCGCAACGGCAATTACTTGAACCGTATTCACCTTTAGGTACACATATAACGCAGTCCCTTCGACTCATTCTCCGCGCAATGAACTTGCACCCATCCGAGAAGCATGTTCAAATCAGTGGCTCTGCAAGCCTGTTTTATATTGTAAAAAATGAGCAGCACAATCAAGGTGGCAGTGGGAACGCTGCTGAAGAAGTCATCAACCCACCCATGAGACGAATGATACTCAGCACCATTGTTAACGCCATGGCTATTCACAAGGTTGATTCAACTATGGCAAGAAATGGGTGCTTGACCATTTGTCATTTTAGGATTCCTCAGGATGTTGTAAGGATTTACTCGTTCAATAGAATTTGAAGTTGTTTTGTGTGAAATTTTCCTTACTATTGATTGATTTCAATCTTTACAGATGTTTATCTACGCAAAGTTGGTAAAGATTTTGCTGAAAATCTTGGGCCAGTCGATTGGTCCACACCAAAGACACGAAAGTTTTGTAGAAAGAATTGCCATATATTTGTTGAACTCGCTCGCATGTCAGGTAGAAGGATGGCATAAGCGGCTTGTTGGAGATTTAGGAGCTATGAAAGTAAGGATCTTAAACCCGAGTTATTCTAACTCCAATAATCTATTTTACAAGTATTAACGACTAGATTAAACTTTTAGCGTATGCTACAACTGATCCGTGACCGCCTCTCCCGTCTGGAGGAATAACTAGTCCTAGTCGTAGTGTCATTCAGGAGTCAATGGTTAGGAATGTCAACAGGTGGAATATTAATTCTACCAGGAATATTAATTACAGGTTAGCTTAGCTCATGAATGGAAATGTTAAAAGGAATTGTTTGAAATGGTAAATCTAAATTGCAAAAAATCACTCAACATTGGATTGTAATTTATAATTGTGCTGGGGATTGCAGATCGTTCGAACCTATTCTGAGACTTCTGAAGGTCACGCATACCAGTGAATGCCAACTCTGGGCGTCTTGGGCCTTGGCCAACCTTACCCGGGTGTATCGTAAGTGATTACTTATTGACCCAGATTACATGCTGTAGAAATTCTTCCATGTAGTAAAATTGTACAACTCTCTTCTTTTTGTATCCTGTAGCTGAGAAGTATGTCCCTCTAGTTGAAAAAGAGAACGGTTTACCTCCGCTGCGCGAACTTCTCGAAGAGCCAATGTCGTCTTCTTCAACTTCCCCTACACAAATTCACGAAAATGTAAAAAAATATGCTCGAATCACTTTACGTAACGTAGAAGAATTTAACAAGTCGGGTCAGATTGACCTGAATAGTTTTATGGATGGGTAAAGTATCTAAAATATTATGAATGAACTTGTAAGCTTTATATCTACAGTATGAGCTAGAAAAATTAAACAGTTTCCGTTTACGCGTACGCGATTGCATGTAAATTTTGAACAAAAGCAAGGGAGATTTCGGTATGTATTATAGGTATATTAAAAAACTATTTAATTATGATTCTAACTATACCGCAAGTTAAACACAGAGACTTGTACATAATTTACGAGAGTATATAATAAATATCATACAACAAAGTGTTGGGAGAAAATTTACAAGGAACAATGGTTTAAAATTATTTACATCATTTTGGCTGTATTATAAACTGTATTTCTCTAAATTATTAACCGAGTCACAGTGAAGTCATGGCAGGTGGCCTTGCATAAGCTTTTGGAATGAAACCGTATTTACGTTGTTTTGGTGCAAAAGCCCACAGCCAACCTTCAACCGTTTGGTGAAGCAGATCAGCATATACCCAGTCCCCCCTACGTACACTTAAGTCATCTGGAGCTTGTGCCTGGGTAAAATTTTTTAATAAGTTCAATTCAAGTTCAATGTTAAGTTTAGTATTTAAAATGTGTGTAAATTCAATAGCTCTTTGTATCCATAAACATGCACCTTGTAGTCATACAGCATTACAAGCTCTGTTCCATACTGTTGTTGCTGTGCTGGAGAAGTTGTTCCACTTGGCGATACTGACGTAGGCGACTGACTAAAGTCAGCTCCTCCACTTGCTCCTGATAATCTGATTGCTCCACCTGAAGCAGGAGATGGCTGCTGTTGCTTTAGAACATAATTTGTAATAACGACTATGATTAGGCTCAATCCGAATCCACAAATATTCATACACAAATTTTTTTAAAAAATGCAAAAGGCCTACCAATAAGTGCATATCTGCTCCAGCGTATTCATGGTCCTCTGGAATCTGCTGATATGTTGGCTGTTGCGAACTAGCGTTACTTCCACCATGGCCTTGCTGTGTCAACGGATACACAAAGGCAGATGGTACAAACCCCTCTTGACCGTCAGACCTGACCACGTAAAACCAGTCGGGGTCATCTTTGTTCAAAACTGTGAGAATTTCTCCCCTTTCGACATTAACGTCGTTCTCGTCCCTTGCTGTGAACTTGTACAGGGCAATATAACGGGTTGGTGAAGGGTCCTAAAACAAAATCATGAATGAGCATCGTGAACCATAGATATATGATTCGTGTTTGCAGATGAAGCACAAAGGTAGTAAAAAGCCTACCTTGTAAAATGGAACTGTGGTCGTGCTGTTATTACTGCTATGATTACTGTCATCAAACGAGCTATGCGGATGATGAGGATGACGGCTTCCATGTATTGGCTGCGAACGACGAAGGGTCTCAGAATCTGACATACTTGCTAACCGTGACTGGGCATTATTACTATTAGTATTGTTTGAAGATAAGGAAACGCAACGATCACTCCCACTACTCCTACCCCCTTTCCCATGGCTGCCAACTCCGGCGTTATTGCCACCACTACATAAGGCCATTTCTGCCAACGGGCTACCAAATGGGGCACAGTAAGAGTGGGGTATAAAACCTTCACGGCTACTCCCAGTATTGTTATCGTCAGTCACACATGCACCGTTTGGAAGCTGCTCCAGAATCACGTAGACCCAGTCATTTTCTCTATACAGTATGGAAACCACGGAACCCCTTCGAACCTCAAGCTCGTCATCTACGCATGGTGTAAAGTCATGAAGTACTACCATATTACGAGCTTCCGGGGGTATCCCTAAAACAAATTTGCCCAAATTTTATATGCACTTTTGCTCCAAAAATTGCAAATGTTTGCATTTTGCGAACTTCCGCATGCACCAGCACAATTGTCCTTGAGAATTTGTCTTACCTGCTTCCTTCTCAAGCCCAACTCTGACCAGCGTTTCAATACTCGAGCTCCCAGTAATTCTTCCAGGCCCTGTCGTGATGGAAGGGGATGATCCTGTCGTCGTCGTATTGTTATTGTCGTTAGCGTTATTGCTTTCATCACTGTTTATTATACTATTCACTGTGGCACTTAGAAATGACCTATGCTTCTTTCCCGACTCTGCCTGTTTTTTCTTGCGTGTTCCATTGTTACTGTTATTACTTCGAATTCTCACTGGGCAAAGGAATGCCATGATTATGATTATAAATATGGTCCTTAATATTTATGTGGTTGTAACAACCCCTTCCGATTTTTATTTTATCAAATAGATGACTGTCCTTCTTTGGCTCGGCTAACTCTTATGCAAAATTCCTTTTCAGTTTCTCCGATAAATAAAAAAATGTTTTTTATGAACGAATAAAAATAGCGAGAATTTTTATGGGATGTACGTACATGGCATATTTTACAACGTATACATATATACTTTGAAAGGCCTTGTAATCAAGACTGTAAGGGCTTATGGTATTATTATGCTACAATTCAAGTTTCATAATAATAATGCATACATACATTCTTCTTTTTACATGGCAGAAGATTCCTCAGGTGTATGAAAAGATATACGCAGGTAAAGAAAATCTAAGTAGTAGATAGTGGGTTTAACAATACGGGAAGAGCTAAGGGTTGGTGTTGGTTGGTTAGTTGTATCTTGAATCTTGAATGCTAGTAGCAATTTCAATACTGGTTTCTTCGTTTTCCTTTCCAAGTCACAGTTCTTCTTTCTGCTCTTCTTTTCAATACATCTTGTGTATGTTAGCGTTGCGTTGAGGTCTCTTATAGAGTTTCTGATTTTCTTTAGCTTCTTCACCTTAAGATTTTGTCGCTTGAGGGTGAAAAAAGTCTTGCTCAGAAGGATGATACATATAATATAAATATATAAAGTTCAAGAAAGGAGAGTAAAGTAACAGGCAAGAAAGCAAGCTGTATTATTAAAAGAAGCATCCACAGATCATAATGGCAGAAATGGGTTGATTTTTTTGGTTGTTTCACCTACTGCTTACTTTCTTGCTTTGTTGGGTGGAGGTTGTGGTTCCGTATTCTGTAGTACCCTCACCGTTGTTCAGTTTCTGCTACCAGAAAATATTGCTTCTGGCTTTATGCTTCGGTTTATGAATTTTGATTACGGGTTTTGAATAAACTTGATCAATATTAAAACAAAGAACAGGCTCATAAACAATATCTTGGCTTTTTGTTTATAATGCGTTACGCACCTTTTTACGTTATCGCAGTTTTATTCGATACTACAGGAAGGTTATAATGAAAGGAAATTGATTGGGAAATAGCACGGACAATAAGCCAATTTAATTTATAACTGAAGCATAAGAAGCCTACGGTTCGTTAGTACACATGGTTGGTTCGCATCAAAAATACATTCAACTTTAAAACGCAGAATGCTTATCGATCAAAAACGTTGCAAAAAAGTTTGTTTCCTTATTCAAAAAACAGTAGTTTATTCCATGTTTTTTTCTTTCTTCAAGTTAAAACAAAAAACAGTCTCTATAAACTAATAATAGACTTTCTCATTAATTAATATCGCCTAACAATAGCGAGTGTATTTTATTAGCATTTGCTTTATTCATTCATACGTTCATAAATACGTTTTTAGCTGATGAGTTAAAAGATACATTCAGGGTTTGAGTTAAAGGATTTAAATTAATTAATATCAGGCTTAGATCACAAGCTTCTTACTATTACTACTGCTAGTACTACTTGCGTTATTATTGTTATTGAGAACCCGACTGCTGCTGATACTTGAACTAGCTGCTGCAGAACTAGCTGTCGTCAAATTCAGTTTGTTATTCACACTAGAACTAATAATACCACAGGGCAAATCTGATGACAACGACGAAGATGACACTACTGTGTAATACTGAGCATAGAGTCTTTTGCCTCATCCTACAACTCACCTGCAGAGGTCAAACAGCAGCTTGAGTGATAAGAATAACACCCCAATCTCAACCCCAACTACGTCAAATTCAGTTTGTTATTCACACTAGAACTAATAATACCACAGGGCAAATCTGATGACAACGACGAAGATGACACTACTGTGTAATACTGAGCATTTGCAGCTGCTGAACTGGTATGATTCTTATAAGTCAGTTTGGTACTATTAGGCGTGGATGATACTGATGATGAATTACTTTTTACATGATTACTATACTGACTACTGTTTTGCCTTAAAGTAGACATTGACTGCTGTTGAGGGGTGACACATGACGATACCGTTGTTTGTTGCTGCTGTTGTTGCTGATCATTCGTCATCTACAAATCAAAATTTGCTTTGTTACTACCAGACATTGATTAAAGATTGATTGACAGTCTCAAGATTGAGAAATATATCCTTACCCATAAAATGACTTGAGCAGCAGCAATGAACTCGTTTGAAATCGCAACGTTGAGCAATTTTCCATCTGACCAGAAAGCATTGCTTCCTCCTTCCTTCCTCAAGATATTGACGTAAAGAAGGAACCTCCAAAAGTCTTTATCTATAATGGATTTGACTACCATTTCCTGTGTAACGTGTGACGGCTCAACAGGAAGAAATTCCAGGCTTTCATATTTTCTTCTGATATAACTGGACCGTTCTTCCGGGGTACAGCTTGAGGAACCATTTGGTTTTGTACTTGGGGAGAGGTTAGCTTCATAAATTCTATTTGCTTGTACGTTAGACTCTATGGACTTGAGTGGAGAAATGAGAAGGTTGCTGCAAATAAAATTTTTATTCATTAAAATCATCCCTTTATCATTGTAACAACTTTGTACTCCAACAATTATGAATGAATTCAAATCAATTCATACTACTGACCTCATCTCATCTAACTCCATGCTCCTGATTTTACTCAAATGCGTCCCAAGATTACGGTGAACCCCAGAACAGGCAATGCACACAACCACACATAGATTAAGACTTGCCCAGTATCCACCTTTGCAAAGTACAGCATTACAGTCCGCACATGTACTATTAGCCCTCTTGACAGCGCCAACCTCTTCTTCACTAACCCCTTCATCCTTCCTTCTAGAACTGACCCTATCACTGATATTAGCCTGCAAACTTTTCACAATTTGTTCCTCAATAAGTTCTACCCATTCATCCCGCTCAGCTTTGGAACTTGTTTCAAAGTCCCATTGCTTAGAAATGGAAACAAGCTGAAATCCATAAGCCTCCTCAGGAGGAACATTGAAAGAAGAACTTTGCTTTTTCAAGCTGAGAGTCGACAAACTGTCTGTAATTGTTTTCACGTGATGAGCATTATTTCTTGTCAATTTCACAGTCACATGCTTGAGCTCGATTTGTTTCCCAGAGTTTGGATTATCCATGTACTGATTGATATGATCAAAATACTCAATTTTCCCTTCAGAAATCGTCACATACTTTTTCTTCCATTTCTTATTGGTAATCTTTGAATTTGAGTTGTTTGATTTCTTCAAGAGGTACCCCTGCTTTATGGGGATTGTTCTACCAGATCCCAAATCCTGAGTAGCTGATTTAAACAGGTTCGAGCGCCGTCTAAACTTCCTTGACGTAGTTGGGGTTGAGATTGGGGTGTTATTCTTATCACTCAAGCTGCTGTTTGACCTCTGCAGGTGAGTTGTAGGATGAGGCAAAAGACTCGTCGTGGTTGGTGGGGGCATCAACACTTTTTTGTTCACAATCATGTTGCATACTTCACTAAACACCATATCCACATTACACCCAGTACGGACATTACAGTGGAAATACCCGGAATGAGGTATCTTTTTGAATTCCTTAATAAATTCTAACGAGGCTGGCGTGCTCGAAGGCAGGTTCTCCTCCACAGAAACCAACACGATAGGTATCTCATTGAGGCTTCTGTAGTTGGCAAACCGTGTGATATAGCTGAAGCACGTGTTTGTCGTCTGAGTTGAGCTGGCAACAAGGATTATGGCGTCTGTCCAGTGGGAAAACTGCAGCTCTGGAGGGCCACCCTCATCACGGAGGAGTAAAAGGTATGGTGTGTTATTAACAATGATTTCCTTCTTGAAACGACCTCCCTCTGGAGAGTTGTCTTGCACATACTGGTTTGTGAGGTAACGGTGAACTAGGGTCGACTTGGGTGACATTTGCGAACCGAGGAGACCAACATGCAACTCGGAGACTGACCGGGATAGAGTCCATTCTTGGGAGTTGACAAAGCAATCTGGACAAGCATAAAAAACCTAATTAGCCTCAAATATTTTAAAGACTAAACATTTACTCAATCACATTAATAATCAATTTTATCTACCTTCAATATTAACCACGTGCTCCCGTATCGCCTGAGCCAACACAGAGTCCCCAACTTGATCCAACAGCTCATATATAGAATATATACTTGGATGCACAGATTCAAACCGATGAATCTCCGAACGAATCGATAAGCTCACAATAGATGAGTTTTGATTTGCCGACGGCCCACTCATGTTCACCGAGGATGCTAAACTACTTGCAGAACTGGCACAATGAAGATTACTACTCGAAGACGCTGACGAAATTGTTGACGAAGATCCTGCCGTCATCATATTTCATCCTTCTTTGAATAATATCTTACTAAAACTACCAATTAAGCCTTGTCACATGTATCACATTTTCACCCTTAATCTTGATATGGGCTAATTCAACAACAACAACAACACAACATGAATTATTCAATTTGGCCAATCACATTGTATTCAAAATCATTTTTTATTTGTCAAACAAACACATCCAAATTGTACGTCATACTTTGTAGATATTTATTATGTCTATAAATAAAATAGGCCAGCCTATATTTGCTGAATACCGTTTCTATTTTAAATTAGTGGTCAAATTGTTAAAAAGCAACACTTAAAAAGTATGAATGGAAGACCACATTTGCAATTTAGACTTTCCAGGTGTGTACTACCTCAACCAAATCCAATTAACAATTTATATTATTATGATATGTAATCCTCACACCTTGTTTTTACTCCGCACAGGCTAAAGTAACTGACCCTGACAGACTTATTGAGTGAGTGACTTAGTTTTTCGTTGGGTATTTTTTATTGGTATTTCACCACTCTGGCTCAACTCTACCACCAACACTTCTTGAATATGATGTCATGTATGCATGAACTATACATAGCACAAAAGAATAAAACGTACATAGGTATTGATGTACATAATATTGGAGTACAAAAAGCTATAATACCTACCCACGACTCTGCTGGTTGATGATGATCTGATGTGTTGCGGGATATTTTTTATATTTTTTGTAAAGTGAAAACGGTATAACCATGTATTAGTTTTAGTAATATCTTTATAAAAGTACCGAATACAAGACAAGGCTATAAGCTAAACACACGCGAGATTTATTTTTATATGTGAGTGAGAAAGTAACTCTTTTGCCGTTGCTCACAAACTATCTTGGCTTGCCTAGACGAAGTGGTTGGTACTTTGGCTTTGGTATGGTATGTGGCTCAATGTTAGGTGCAATAGGGAAAGTAGCGGAGGGACTTTTGTGAGATGTTTTATTATCCGTGTGTCGGTTGATGATATACAAAAATCTTGAAACATATTAATAAATATATTGAATTGGGAATACCTAAGTAAATAATTGATTAACTTAAGTGATTGTATGCTAAATAAATCTATGCAATTGTAATAGTACATGTTAAAATTAAAATCTATTGAATTCGATCCGCTACTTTTATTCATTTTGTTGTTAGAGTTGCTTGGGTATGCTTTAGAGTAATTTTTATATGTAAAATGTCAGATGCCAGTCTGGCACTTCGGTATGCCAGGGATGCGGTAGTGGTAGTATGTTTTGTTGTATTAATGGATTGAGTAGAGGGAAATCTACATGCTTTGATAGTCAACCGCTATGCAATTCCTATAAAGTTACGTGCCATGAATGAAGTAGAAAAGAATTGACTTTATGCCTAAGAATAAAAGTACAAATTAAAGGATTCGATTGTAGAAATGCAGTTATGCCAGGCCCAGGTAAGTAAGCATGCTGATGAGATTATAAATGTAAATGAATAATATTAGTGGCAATTCACTATGTTTGGCTATTTTTGTCGACATAAATTCTCGATTGCATGCATGATGAGATAAATATGAACAATCAGAAAACTGTAGACAAAGTAATTGCATTGTGCATGATAGCGATAATGATGCGCGATTCGATGGATGGAGTTGTGTGAAACATGAAAAGGGGTCTAACTACGAGCTTCACTTAAGTTTACTTCCTGGTTGCGTGCCTAACCGGTGCTAAAGTACACCTTAATACTCCTATCAAAATGTCAGGTTTTATTTTTTTACGTTCCCCATGCTAACAGCTAATCGCTTTCCAAAAACCCAATGCTCCAGAATTTTAGTTTATTACAATGAAAATGGAAAATGTACATAAATTGGAATTGCTTACAGTTTCCTTTGCCCTGTTCATTTAGTTTTAGTTTTTGCAGTGTGTATATGCGTATAAGCACGCAATGTGCCAATGGATCCCAAATCCCAAAGTGCATAGGGATCCCTAAAAATCTTGATTCTCGAGGTCACAATTATTACTTTTAAAGCACAATTCTTTGATTGTGCTTAAATTGATTGCTAGATGATAACAAGTAGGTTGCTAATTTCGAATATTTTGCATGCATTTACTGTCTTCGTAATGTAGTACGCTATAGATAACTTATGTTATAGGTGTATGCGTATTTTTGTAGTATTTTTATGTAGGCATACAGTCTATCAAATAATTTATAATCTTTTTTGAGATATCATATTCGCAATTTGTAGTACAATAGTATCATGTAGTGGTGTATTATAGAAATGATGATAACAAATATGCTAATGATAATATATTGGACACAAACAAATCTAAGTTTATGAAAGAGATACCGCTTATTATTTGACTAGGTACTTTTTATTACAAGCAATTTAGCTTGTATATAAACTTAGTGTATTTTTTTTCTTTACTGCAATATGCAAGTTTAAATGCACTAAATAATGTTCTGTTCAGTATCATTGTTTGACCTGCTGCTGCCGCATTAAGTTGTGCAAACATGTCTACTAACTCATTGCATATATTTCAATCCAAAAATGCCAACTATCAACAAAACTATTGACGTATGAAATGATAAATGATAATATGTAGTAACCTAATTTAACAAAATGTATTTGATGAGAGTTGTTGCTTTGAATTTCATTTTTATTTGTGAATTGGTTTAACGTTTTATGTACATCGGAGTCATGTATTAAATGTGGTATAAAAGATGTAGTTACAAAAGTGTATAATGATCTAAAACCCAATGAAATATTATGTGTTTATATTTTCTGTATCAGATACACGATATACATATCGGCATATCACGCTAAATGCAATCCTTGTACTATCGCATAAAAATGCAGACGCAAATGCGAACGGACGCTGCATGTTTTTTTTATCTAAAATTCTTGTGAATCGTAAAATATAGTACGTTTAAGCTGTGTATGAAAAGGTATGGTATAACTCTGTTTTTTAAAACGAATAAGGGAAATAGAGCAAACATCAATTTGTTGGAGTTAATGATTACATCAGAAAGAGTTTAAAATAACAAAATGCGTCTCAAGTAATACATTTTACCTTTTCCTATGCTAAGAGGAAAAGGAAACAGTTTTATAAAAACAGTGAAAATACTAAAATCATTTGATCAATGTTTAGACTGACATGACAGCATGACTGATACAAAAACAGATATACATCCAATCACAGTGAAAATATAGAAAAGTTCCTTACCCCAACATCCGACTTAAGCTTTGTTTTGCAATTTTCAGGTTTCTAATTGATAACATATTAGTATTAATGTCAAGGATGGATGATGTTTAGATAGTATCTAGCTTGCTCTGTTTGATAATTTAGCACGAGTGATTTATGAAAAGACCTCCTGTAGTTTATAGGATAGTGACGGTGACTGTGAAACTGGCTGACAACTTAAGAAAGAACTCCAAAAGACGAAATTGTCATGTTGCATTGAAATAGTGTTAGTTGCATATGTTACTTACGAAGGACGATTTATAACTTAATTAACTATACCTAAACGCATTTACACATAATTATGCAGGGGCATGATTGTGGGATCCACCTAATCTTCGCAGATAATAATCCTGTCGATAAAAAATTCTATCCTCTCTTTATAAAACGTACATATCTTGATGTTCATATCTTTTAAGAGTATGACCTAAACAGATTGCTTTAATTACGGGGAAACTGCACAATATGAAAACAACATTTTACTTTTACACGATTAGATGAATGATACAAGCTAAACCTATTATTGTGATTCTCATGAGAAATGACACGGTTACGATTGTAATTATTACTTTTTGGCAATTTCTCGCTGAAGATGTTTCAAGGTGTATATTACCTGACACTTGACATGACCATTATGAAACACCCTCTTGTTTTCATTTTTCATCTCAAAAAGTTTAATTTCATATTCGATGTTCGCAATAAGATAAATTAATTACATCTACCAACTACCAACCACCTACTGTGAGAATTCATGAAATGTTCCAAAGTAGCATGAATAGTAGGGCATTTTAGTACGTCCAGAGACTCGTTGAGAATGAATCCGGTCGTTATAATGCCTTGTTTCATTCAAGCAAGCTGAAGTAAATTTTTTATGTATACATTCGGACACATACCTGTAAATCTCATAATGCAACGACTTGTTGCGATCACTAACTAAAGAACATTCTAATAACAAAGATGTTTGACATATAATTTGTTAAAGTCTGTTAAAAAATCATTTACTAAAATAAGCCACTTCCTACTTTCTCTTTGATTGCATCATGAAAGTACATATATTTCATATTACATATCAATCTAAATCAATATTAAATTAAATCAATATTAAGACTTCGCCTAAAAGAGACAATGTTTATGGTATTGTACAGAATCTTGTTGTGCATCTTGCTTGAGTCATTCCAATATTGTTTTAATCTAAATTTAATATGAGAAACCGGTACATTTGTATATGACGTATGGTATTTTTAAAAAAAACTTCAAACACCTCCAATCGTCAACTACGCCAACTTCTAGTTTTAGATAATTCGCCCGAAGTATTTATTAATAACGAAATTCATCTAATACAACAAACTCTACTAACTTCTATACCTTGGTTAACAAAGATAATTTCACGTGGTCAAAATATCCGAAAGTTCCTCTTGCCCATCAACATTTGACATATTTTACTTAACATTCATTGAAATAACTTGCATAACATTGGCAAATATCGTTTCACGAGCACATTATATGCATCTCCAATTAGCGTTTAAGTACAGTATAGTTTACTAGTTACATATATCTGTAGATCACAATAAAAAGTCGTTCGAAGATTTAGTGTGAGTGCAGTTTTTAAAAGGCATTCAATTTGTTAATTCAATATTGAATTTTGACAACCCATTAACCATTCGAAAATGTCATCAATTCTTTTATCAGAGTTATTATATTAGTTATAGTCTTGTCTTTTACACTTTCTTAATACAATTCAACAAGAAACTTTATACTTATCATATAGCATGCACCAAACTTATTTAAGCATATTATTTTAGACCTGTCATTGCAAATCCATCAGTAAATGTTGTAGCCCATTTCTTAATTGAATAGTTTAAGCTTCCTTAACAAACTCGAATATTTAAAATTTAATTTGCCCGAACAAATACACGGGAAGAGTATAGGCATGTTTGTATACTTAATTGTTATTAGGTGTATGGAATGAGATTGCATCATAACGTGTAACAACAGTTCTGCTCATTTTTTCATAAATGAGCATTATATGTTTCTGTGATCTACACTTACGAACAACAAAACTATAGACTTTTCCACAATGTTTTCCTTGTGAAAGGAATTACATAAATGTGTAACTTTGGTTGAAAACATTGGAAATTCATTTAAACTTTATAAATAAAGATATATAAAAACAGAAGCGCACTATTAACTACGTACTCTTGAACCAGCAAGAATTCACCACGAAAAATACGAACGAAAAATTACGTGAAATTATACGGGAATTTAACTGCTAATACATAGTTTTAATAAATTAAGTCCATCTCCATTAGCGTAAATAAACAGTCTAAAAATTCTAAATTGCAATATTCCTACGTCATTTCTACACCTAGCATGTGTCTAACTCGTTCATATACTACGTAGCTTATGCTAACGGCGGGTGCAACTTTCATGAAATTAGGCATGAGTCCTCTATACAATCCTATAACTCCTTCTCGCTGTATTATACTTTTAAGGAGCCCAGTCATAGAATAGTTTTAAAATTAGGCATGAGTCCTCTATACAATCCTATAACTCCTTCTCGCTGTATTATACTTTTAAGGAGCCCAGTCATAGAATAATTTTCAAACGTAGAGGAAGCCTGGAGTCTCGTTCTGACTAGAGCTAATGGGTATGACGCGATTTGACCACAGGTTGAACTAATTGTACCACACGTTAATAGAACCAATACACCAGGCTGCTCATTAGTATCACCTGTATTATTACGGGCTAAGTAGTATTTTTTTAGTGTTTCGTAGATGGCAAGGTCTATTCCGGCATATGGAAGGATACCTAGCAGGTTGGGAAGATATCCTCTGTAGAACACCTTAAATCCCTCCTTCTGATACATTTTTAACGTCAGGTCAAGGATGCCTTTGAATTCACCTGTATAGAAATTAAAAATTAATTAACTCAAGCTTATCCACAAAAACCAAACAATCCGCATGGTTTTCCTGTAACAAGGAACGTACCGGTCTTTCTCAAAGCCAATCTTGTTTTCACAACCTCCAAAGGATATATAAGAGTCTGCGAGAATGCACCTGCAACCGACCCGGCAAGGAACCTTTCCTCGATTCTCAGGTCACGACTGGAATTTCCTTTGAGAAACCTCTTCCCTTGTTCATACGCCATGAACTTGAACGCTGATTCTGGAGCAATCTTCAGTATATTTACACCATTTCCTCGCCATAACGAAAGAAATCCTCCTTCTTGAATCATTGACTTTAAGCAGCATTTTAAACCTCCCATTGATTTTCCATGCACCTACAAGAAATTTTCACATATTTAACAGTTAATTTTTATGAAACACTTTCAATAATCGAGCTTTTTTTAAAACTATAATAATTACGTACCTGTAAGAACACTTTAATCCTGTCTAAAGGAGCTGTACTAGTCCGACTAACTGCACCCGCAACCCCACCAGCAACTAAATGTCTCCACCACATACCAGTTTGCATTTCTTGAACAGTGAAATCATCAGGAACTGCAGTATCTTCTCCAATATCTAGGTACTAAGCAAGGATTCCAAAGCACACAATTAAAATGGCAAACTTTCAAGGTATCAAGCATCTTTTCATTCACACAAAAAATTCTTTAAATTCTCTGGCATTACCGTGGCATGTCTCCAGTATCTTAAAACATCAGTTAAAGAGTCTACATGTGGACTAAGTATCAGGTAATCCCTCCAATCTTCCCATGAAATCTCCAACGTCCCATCTGCCCTGGCCGACGCCAAAGAACTTTTAACTGCTCCACTAGCCGCCGCCTTGCCAGCAGTTCCCTCGACTAGCGTCCGTTTAGAAAGCATTCCTCTCTTTTTCGGACTGGATTTAGGGTGCGGGTTAACAGTTTCTGTAGATTCCTCCCCTTCGGCTATCCTACGACAAAAAATTAAATTTGAAAA
>JAHZNG010004350.1:0-12594 GCA_027744375.1 Orchesellides sinensis
GCAAAAAATAGCATTATCTGAGAAGGTACTGGGTCTATTTTATTAAATAGTCTTAGATGTGAGGCCGTGATCTGATTGACAAAATGCTCTTTTACTTCTAATGTATAGCTTCAGATTTTTCGTGCTTTCACTGTTTGGCATGAAAAATAAGAAAAGGACGATCACTGTCAAATATTATATTGCTCTTTTGTTTACATCTGCTTTGAAAAGTGAGCTTGTCAATGTATTCCGGTGGTCGGGATTTTTCCCTCATGCTGACCGTGCATTACGTGCATGCGTGTAAACTCATTTATATTTCAGGTCCAACTGCAATATTTACCATTGAACGTGTACATTTCTCCTATTTTCCATCATGTGAGTTTATGAAATAGGTAGAATGTGGTTTCCCAGTAAACTTACCGCTTCCGTGCAGTTACAGTCCTCAGCCAACTTTTTAGCAACATCCTTAGCGGTCTTAGCATCCATAATACTCCACGGAGCATTCAACGTACCACTCTGGATGATGCCCCGGGTAAGGTAGTCTCTTGAGTATGGAGAAAGCAGGTGAAAGCTTACTGATCCACCACCAGCCGATTCCCCAAACAAGGTTATCGATTCTGGATCACCCCCGAATCTGGCGGCATTCTCTTTTACCCATTTCATCGCCATCACTTGGTCCCATAGGCCAACGTTACCTGTAAGAGTCGATGGACAGAGGAAAGAGAGTCGTGCATTTATTTACTTAGCATGATCACCTGCAAGCCAATCTCTACAGTATATTTCATAAATGACCCTCTTTGTACATGAAATCTGCTCTTTCCACAAAAGTAAAACTTTGCTCTTGATTGGATTTCTTTTCTCTGCCACTAGTTTTGGCATCCTCATACTTAAAATGAGCTAAGTTTCTTTTTATTTAAAATTATATAAACTATTGTAAAATAGTACAAATACCCACTACAGGAAAGCCAAAAGTAAATTCATAAAATAATCCAGTGGTATTTGCCAAGTGCTATCTCAGACATTTATACCTATATATTTTAGTTTAGTACACAGGTAGGCTCTCCATATGTGCATTAATGACAACAGGCCTTTTCACTGAACTGGATCGATCTATGTTATTAATTTACATCATCTGCATGTCACACCGCTTTCAAATTATTAATTCATACGGGACAGATTCCACCATATCTTTATAAAACTCCCCCTAGCTGTTGCCTAATATTGATATCATAACATTTCAATTTATGTATTCACAGTTCTAATACTCCTCCATGAAAATATGGCTTTCCCATGAAAATTGTTCCAAAAGCAGGTTAAACTTTGTGAAATAAATACTTGCTTCTTTACACTCCCCAATTTTTTATTCCCTATCATATCATTTAGAAAATTATATGCTGCCTCGATACATTTCCTCCCAAAAATATGTAATTACACAACATGTCCAAAATTCAGTCTGTAAAAGCGTAACGCTTTTTTTAGCCTTATTGTAATTTTCAGAGAAAAAAATAAGATAAAACTAGAAGATTAATGTGTACAAGTCGTCCGAAAAGAAAGTACGACGATGGCATGTAGTATGCCAAGCAAAACTTTTCTTTGGCTTGCCTACTTCCTTCCGATTCTCGTCCCTTTGGTACGTGTAGCAGCCCAACTAAATACTACGGCGTGCGTATACTTTCACGCAGTGGGACGCTGTATAATAATGTGTGTTGTTTTTTCATTGAATACAAATAGTCAGATGCAAAGGTAAAGAAATATGTAATAACTATGTATCTTCCAGATTAATGCTATACATTTAAAAGTAACCACTTTACTGAAAGAAAAACTACCACATAATCATGATTAATTATTACAGGAAATTACTTTTCTTTCCTATCCACACCCTTTGCAAAAACGTGAGAATCTCTGTTACCTCTTGCTTATTAATGAATCCGTACTCATTCTTTGCATGTCCTACCCAAGTTTGTACAACTAAGGAGAATAGCTTACTTTCACAAAAACTCCGCAACATATTTTTTTTCTTTTCACGCCTGCAAAAAACAAAACATGCTTACCTCTTTCAACATGGTGATTAGAAATACGCCTAACTACTGTATTTTAGTTGTTCATTGCTCAGCCAAAATTTTGCCAAGGCATGTCCATAATTTCGGAAAGTTAGGCAAGCAAATTTAGAAAAGTATATGGGTTAGTAAAACAACTAAAGAACAAACAAAAGGATAATAAACGTCGATAAATACTGGGAAACATGGATTGGGCTTGAGTCAAAGAGGAAAAGGGTTGTGTAATGTTTTTTATTAGCAATTAATGTTGCAAAATGCACCACGCCCTTTATCTGTCAAAATAAAGAGTCAAGAAAGAGCAATTATTTTGAGTTCTACATAGCATGAGGGTATTCTAAAATGGTAAAATCATAAGTTATGACGTTCTATAAGTTGTTCTATGTCGCATCATTTTGTATATGCATAACACAAAACTTGTCTGATGTCTGATCTTATGCATACATGCTTGTCAGTAATCTAATGCATAAAATTGTGGCTTTTATGTCTGTAGGTCACACTCAAGAATATTGCACTTTAAATGCTTTAGGGCAAGTTTTTATGTATCTCTACATAATTTGTTTTTACTTGCATGCATTTTTGCATGTCAGGTCTTGTAAGAAAAGAATGCCATCTTCAGATCCATTAAGAAAGAGTACACTTATTCCCAAATGAGAAGCAATTTTAAAGTATTAATAATAACTGCAGCTTAAAATTGAAACGGTTCCTGATTGAATTATGTCTCATTTGACCTTTAAAGTTTTCAAACTATATAACTGTATAAAATAAAATTTAGTATATCAGTTTTACTTGTGTTGGCTAGAAGTGCATGTATTACACAGGATACAGAGCCCCTTATATTTATAAGGTTCTAAACATGACATTTTACACATGTATTTCTCGCTATATTCTATTTAGTCTAGGATTTTAATCATTCTAAAGGGTATCGAAGAAAAAAGGTACAATTCAGATAAGTCGTTACAATTTAAGCACAGACCCTAAAACTACAAGAAACAATAGCAGCAAACAGATACATGTGTACAACAGATAAACAGGCAGGGTTTTCATTATATTATTTATAGATCTAATATTAATTCGGCAGTCTGTCTCTAGTAAAAGTCTGGAAGCGACAAGGATTTACTTGCATCTTTGAAATTTGCTTTTGTTAGTGTTTCTAAATTTAGACCAATGCGAAATGTTAAAGTTACATATTTGCTTGTAGTAACGTAAATCTTATGACAAACGATAACCACTTTTTCCATTGCGTTTCGCTACTTGCCCACATGGGTGCATTTCTGACGATGTATTTTAATATTTTAGACTAGCGTTACTCCAGCAATATCTGCAAATTATATGATCCATCAGGGGAAAAAAGTAGGACAAGACCCCTAACAATCCTCCTAAGTGGCACTAGTTTTAAATATTAGATGAGCATTAGAGATAAAGCCGTACGATGTTGTTCAATGATGCTACAAGAGCTTTGAGGAAGACGTAAGTAGAAAAACTTGAGAGCTTAGTTCAAAACAAGTGTTTCTATTTGCGCTTATTTTGCGATATTACATGCTCCAATAAAATGTGCACAATTGCTATATAAATGTACGTATGCATCAAATAGAAGCGCCTGATACCACACACGACACAACTATTCTTTACATTTTAAAAGTATGTTTTCGGAACAATTGAATATAGTAACTGCGCCATGTTTGTTGTTACTAAACAGTGGCATGGGCATCCATCCATTTGAGATGAAGATATGTCATGAAATGGTGAATAGATATGGTTACTGGCTTTCACTTGAGAATGTCTGATATGTTCGCTGACATTCTCTTTAGAAACACAAGATGAAGGTTGAGTTTGGGACTGAGTAGAAACGGAAACTAAAAAACCCACCTGATCCTTGTCAGATGTATTCTAAAAATACATCTGCATTTAATTTTCATAACTGACTCTGCACTGACAAGAAATTTTGACATTGACGAAAACATATATAAACCTTGATAGAATATCAGATTTTTACGTAGAAGCTACTGTTAATTCGAAGTATGAGCAAGCATATCAATAACCTAATTTAAAACGAAAAGTAATTTCTCTAAATATTCAATGAGTATGTCAAGCTGTGAATAAAAAACTGGAGTAAATATGCAACCGGAAACTAACACGTTTTCTGTGTACAATATGAACACGACAAATATATTCTTCCTGTGTGGTACTTTCTCTTGACATTTATTGGGATCGCTTTTCCCATCTATTTTTGGTCATATATTATACACAGTTACTAATAATAACTTACATTTAGATGCCTATACACATGTTACATAATTTTATAAAATCTACTAAATATGCACATATAATATATATTTTCTTTGCAGTATATCTGGGGTATTTTCTTACATCCAATTTACTGAATTTTTTGTGAAGCTTACTTTTACACCACATAAGAGAGTTAGAGACTCTTTTACTGCTCGTATAGTGTTACAGATACAATAGTAGCCCAAAATTTTAAGCTCACATAACAAGATTATACAAGTGGGCGTATTTATATGGTGCAATATTTAATCTCTATAATGTATTTAATGTATTTATTGGGTACTTATTGTAAACCAGCTTTGATTGTACTTTAGAGCTTTTGCTGGCTGTTTTTTATTTTTAGACATCAAAGTAACAACAATAAGAATTAAAAGAAGATGGTTGTAGTCCCAGCCAATTCAGTTTTGATATTTAGAAACATGAATTCCCTTTTAACTACCGTCTTTGAGCTTCTGACAAGTTCATCGAAATCAAATAAATCCAGTGGTGCCCACTGGCAGAACAAATTAGCGTAGGCGGGCTCATTTTAATAACTTAATAGGCTTAATACATATAATTATACTTACACCTATTTTTATCGTATAGAAAGATTTATTTATAAATACAGACTGATGTTGGCATAATTAAAAAGGAAGGATCGGTTGTATTGATTGATATGCTTTATAAAGTATATTGTCGGTTGCTTTCTTCTGCTAACTAAATTTATCAACTCAAACTCTACAGCAAAGATTATATTCACGATTTGAGTCTCGAATCATAAATTAAATTATGCCTAATAATGTGAATTTCGCCACATGCTGTTGCCTTTTTTGGTGTATAATACCTCCAATGTGTATCTTATTATTCCGAAATGGCCCATAATCGCATTACACCTACACAATACTAAGTAGACACATAACACACATACTACGTTATCCAACGCTCAGATCATGATCGCATCAAACGTGGCCATACCCTGTGCAAAAATTGGATTTCTAGGTTGTTTTCAGTTCTCTTTCAGTTTAATTCAAAAACACACGTTACATACTTTCTTTTCTAAAATTTAATTAGAAGCACCTAATTTTATAAGGCTAAGAGTTATAATGAATCTCGAATTTTATCGAATCAGTTTCGAACAATATGACTACCACAAGCTTGTTACAACAGACAACAAAAGCTAACTAGCGAACAAGCAAATTATGCCATCGTAATCATAAAATTTGTCTTTTATCAGCGGTGTGCCAATATTTATGATTCATCATCTTTGTACATGTTTACAACGAACCTAGCTAGAGCCACAAGGAGTCATGAGGTAGATAGGATGTAAGTCTCCTCAAAAGAAAAATCTACAAACTAAACTAGCAGATAAAATTGCCTGCGGTGAGGTTTGGAAGCAAGCCAATACGTTGTATGTTGCTGATAAAATAAAAAGAGGATTCCTTAGCTGATATGCATAGGTAGAATAGTAAAGTATATCTTATTAACCTGAATTTGTGGCATGGAAGAGCTTCGAAAAGGTTGAATAAATAAATTATCAGGTTAAAATTATTAGTACTAAACAATACAACGTAAAATCTTACCAGGGGCATCTTCATTCCCATAATAGAGAAAGCCGAAAGAGCCAACACGATACTGGATCCCTACAACAATGACAGAGTTCTCTGCAGCAAGAATTTCTCCATTGGGAAGTTGGGGAAGCTGACGAAACTTTCCTGGTAGCAGGTGTTTGGTTGGTTGACAGCATAATACGTTCCATTCCATGGCTCCAAAGCAATAGGCTTTTTGAATCGAAGAGGTCCCAGTGGAGGTTTGGCAAAAGGGACACCAAGGTAAATATGAACTTCTTTTCCCAGGACATTCCTTCGAGTACCATGAAGCAATCCTGTAGTTGTTTGCACCTGGGTTGCAGAGTGTCTCCCGCGATGATCTCCGTTCCTGTGTTGGCCTTCACCTGAAGTGATATGTGGAACATGACGAGAGTGGTTTGTTTTTATAAATGTTCCAGGGTATTGAGGAGCGCTGTGTGCTAATGGAGGAGTCAACATCGCCGTAAAAACGATGATTCCTAACCCTAGAGTTGTTGTGAGAGTTCCAACCTCTAGTGGGGTATGCATCTTTTTTTGCGTAATCTGTACAAGAGAATCACAGAGAGAAACAAAAAAACTACATTAAAGAACAAATGCCACACCAACTCTCATATTCACGTCACAAGACATGACAGCTGGCATATCGTGTCCATTTAGCCGACCAGCATGGAATTTTCATGGGTGTAATATTACAACCTTCATCCCCAAAAACATGCCTTCATGTGAAAGTGGCCTTACTTTATCACTTCAGAAACTCACATCCTGTCAGACAGGACGTGAATGCACATTATATTTTTTCCACTTTGGAAACCTCGCTTCTAACCATTTTTACATGCTAATGGATGTGACGTAAAAGGTTATGTGTAAGGGTAACATAGTGAGCTTTCTCTCTGACACTGGGGTAGTTACTGAGTTATGGGTTTATATTTAATGGATATTCTGTTTTTACTGGATTCCATGCATACCCCTCATGAATAATTACGAACACACCGTCAAAACTGCTTTTATTTGTACACCCGTGTACCAAATTTCTGTGTGTGTAGATAAACTATAGATAGACCTTTGTTTTAGTCATCAGAAAAAGATATGAAACATAGCCCTAAATGAGAAAGAAAAATGTTGGCTGAAATTAAAATGACAATATTTCATATGTACATTTAATCTTTAATCACCAAATGAATAAGTAACTTCACTTTTATTATACATACGGAATTCATTAAATTGGTCTCTACAACATTTCACACCATACTGCACAAATACATTTCGGTATTATGGTGATGATTAATATTTGAACAAAGTCAAGAATGTGACAATGCAACTTTAACAATACAAACGCAATTTCCGCCAAATCCAATTGGTTAAACGCAAAATAATTTCCAGGTTCTATTCAATAATAAGAATTTGNCAAAATAATTTCCAGGTTCTATTCAATAATAAGAATTTGTTGACTTCTTTCTTTACGTACATCTAAATGTAAAATCCTTTTGTTCCGTTCACAATGCAAAATTTATAAATTGAAATTTTGCAGAGGTAAATGTGGGCTTTGTAGTTGGAATTTGTAACATAGAAAATGAAATACCTATTAACAAATACACTTACTACTTCTGAAATCCCATAAATAAGGAATAAATTTACGTCAGTGAAAACAGCTAACAAAAAATTGGCGACCGTAAAAATCATAAAGCTTTCTGTCCCCGGCCCTCATAACGATTTCATGAGAATCTGAGGGTAGAATGATGCCCCTATGTATGTTTCATTGTCATGCTTTACGTGGACAAAAGCACTGCCACATAATTCAGTAATTGTCTGCCATATCCTTTTGTATACCGTGTTATTATTACAAAATGTCTCAGAGAATACAAAATTATAATATATAACAGTACACGTCATGCACACATACTTTCATCGCTTCATTTTTTTTGAAACGTCAACAATAACAATCGACCTCTCACAAAACCTTCACTAAGGTACCTGTAAGAATCACTTATTTTTGGCGTTTCGTGCTTTAACACTATAAACTTTGATGATTTCATGGTTCCATAAGGAATGCCAGACGACGACGGGAAAGCGACAGTTTAATTCATGAACTTTCGAATAACACTGTCATTCTAGTAAATAGCAAAAGGAAGTGTGTGTAAAGGAAAACGAGACTCTTAAATCTAAATGCCAAATGCAATATACATCAAGTCGGTACTATTTTAAGTGACCTGAGTAGGAATAGTCTAAACTAGGATTAGAACATAGAACCATAAGAATATGCTGAGCATGGGATGTCATGATATTAGAGCAAATCACACGTCATAAACTGTCAGTACATCTCACACGAAAGCTGCTGGAGAGCGATCAAGTTGCAAATAATTGATGAGTGTTCAAGACACGACGTGCAGTCACTGGTTAATGTTAACACAAACGGTTGTTCAGTTTACCTGAAGTATTTTTTGTGGGATACGTTTTGAAATTGTTTTCCTATGTATTTCTGACATTGGCATTATTGTCTCATTCCATGAATGCTTTTTTTGTTTCTGTTCTTAATCATTGTATATTTGCTCAATCGGATAACCTTTTTAAATTCAACTCTACGATGGAATGTAAAAAATTCAATTCCTTTTAGTGACTCAATTTCAATGCTTTTATTATTTAGGAAAAAATTCTCCATATAAAGGATGACATTGTTTTTTAAAAGACGAGCAGTTTCGTGGCAATTATTTCCTGAATGACTTAACTATTGGAAGATAATAAAAAAATATTTCAGTTTTGTATTTGAGCCATGAAAAACTTTTTAATCAAGTAGCAATTTTGTAGCAATGAAGAACTTTTTAATCATACTGCAATTTCGTGCATTTGTTTTAGCAATGAATTATTGTTAAGGGACAAGAAAAGGCTGAGCAAATAAATCCCAATAAATTAAACGATCAATTATTGATAATCCTTTTATGGCTGTTCCACTTTTCGTATTTGTGTAATTATTCCTCAAAATTGTCTTAGCCACTGCTAGACAAAATTAACTAGGTAGTACTATTAAGTCTTATTAAACGTCTGCTCCTTCCCTTTTCCTAGTCTGATCAGCTATGGAATGTTATGTGGGAAAATAACGGGTAAAGTAAAGCTCATCATCGTGGCTGTAGTATGGCAATTTAGTAACCTAAATGACCTAACTTTATTACATTGACTCGTCAAGCAACAAACTCTATCAGGCAATCACTTTGCCATTACTTTCCCTTCGTATGGATGGAACGGAATGTATATGATATGTCATGCCTTATTACTTCCTCGATACGTATATTTGCTTCCTTTATCTCGCATGCTTTCCTCATATCCTTGTACATTTGACAGTACTACATAAAATAGGAGAAGCCATTTGTCTAACGTCATGTGACTATGTATGGGACTCTATATCTTCTACAACAGACATGACGGAGTCAGAGTCACGTCAGACCAAGGTTTCTTTTCTTCTTCTTGTCTACTTATGTTTCTCATGCCATTCCTTTCTTTCTCGTGGCCACAATGGGAAACTATAGAAAGCATATATATGTACCCATCTATAATGCACGTGCCTTTCATTCTCTCTTTTTGTATGCTCACACAAACTACGGGACGGCAAGAGAAAGCCAATTAAAGCACTGAAGAAATTAATTTTTCAAAAGGCTGTAGCAATAGCAGACGTAAGTTATTTTACACTAGAAGTTTAGTCAGGTCAATGTCAAGCTAGCAACTATGTACGTATACTCATATAGTGCAAATTCTCTTTCCCTATTTCCCTATATTCAACAAACAAGAATTTTTCAGCAATGGTTTTTATAGAAAAAACCAGCTACTAATTGTACGACCTATACTGTCTGCAAGAGTATCTCTAGTGCACTTTCCAGGTAGTGCATTAGTGATATTTTTATTCAGAAACATGTTCCATCCTCTTATTACTAGTTTTATCACCGTTCCTTGCATGCAACATCCTTTGTTACCAATTAAGTCTTCATGTTTGTTACGTGTTTACGTTTTTCTGGTGTTTTAAATTTAGCACAGCATTCTTGCTTCGTGTTCTTGAAAGACAGTCAACGGTTAAAAGTAGTGTAGGAATTATGTATATTTTTATGCTTTCAAGGTGAAAGCAATAATTACAGAAAGATCTGGAAAAGAAGTGTTCAAAACTTTCAATAGGAATGCATGCGTGTTGTTTTTTATCTGGCCCATTTTCCATTCCATACTTAACTCAGACCGCAATACAGAAAAAAATGTATGCGCTAGGTATATGTATATGTACTACTAAGCATTTCCTCTTCAAGAGTTCAACTGGGTTATATACCTTTACAAAATATGTTTTTCCACTTCCGAACTTCCCATTAATGATGTACATCTCAGTAGGCATCCTTGTCCGGAACGGTGTTCGTTCCCTTCTCATGCATACCCTACATATGAAGCATTTTGGTATATGCCCTAGTGTATGTAAGTAAATACAAACCCATACAATATTGTGTTCAACATGGAAAATCTGTGATGAAAATAAAACGGATGTATAAAAGCCCCATGCACTATTTTTTACGTTGTCGCTTAAAAAGGTTACTTTTGAAACTCGTGACTCGATTTCTCTATATTTTTTTTGGCTTTAAAATACCTCTAGTCATTTAATATAGTGAGCTCCATTATCCAAGACAGAAGGATAATTTTGAAGAGCAAGCCTACCGTAAAACTTCTCCGATCCTTCTTCCTGTGTATATAAATAAAATGAAAGAATCCCATCAAAATTATATGAAAACTTTTATTTTCAAGTACCTTGTTATAGGTACTCCATTCTAATATAGATTATTATGCAGGTAGGCATACTATGCTTATATATGTAATTTCTATAATGCATGCAATATGGATCTTTTTGTATACCTTAATAGAATAAGGACAAAATTTCTTGAACTCGGGAAAAAGTACTTTACTTTAACGAAGAAACAACCGATGTGCAAGAAGTTTGAAAACCACCTTGCTTGAAGCGGCAAGAAAGCATACCTATGTGTCTTTTTGAATGCGAGTATACTTAAATATATTGTCATCTTTCGAATTTACTTGGGAAAAGATTTCTTTTTAGCGTGGCATAAAAGAAAACTTCAGTCTTGTACGCATTTTTTTTACCTTGCCCGTTTTTGTCTTTAATGATGGAGGTGATTCAAGCATACCGTGAATGACATAACCAGTTTTTCATGGATCGTCTAGCATGACAAAAGAGTTTGCTGTGTGTACGAACGCTGATGCTCGGAAGGATGAACTGTCAATCCTGTGTTACCCATTTCTACTCGGGTCGGGTCAAAGTAAGCCTTATTGTGTATGCTTTCCTACTGACAGCTTTCACTTCAGCGAAATGTGAAAAATTGTAAGAATCAGTAGTTCTTGTTTTTAAAATACTAGAAATTTTGTGCATTTTAAGTTAAGACATTTCCAATTATAACAAAAGTATTCATCCTAATGCTTGCTGTCTGAGCATTATGCGAATGATGTTTGGGAAAATGTCCATGTGATGTTTTGAAACTACCCATCCTTGCTTGTTAAATAACCCAGTTGCAATTATATCGTATATATATGTATGCATCCTGAACATGCTAGAAAAAGGCTTCATAATGTAACTTGGTGAGCAGGTTTAGATTTTTGCTAAGTTAAGCTTCAAGAATTACTAGTTATGGAGGTGTAACAGCGGAAGCCTTCAAAAGTTACAATATATGATAATATTTTGTACCAAGATAAATTTATTTTCAGTATTCAGGCTGAATACAATAAGTATCCTACCTTTGCTTAAATTCGCCAAAATGCAGTACATGTATGAAAATTTATTATGCAAGTCGACAGTAGTCACCATGTGCCACATTGGGATGAACTCCTGAATATGTGGTAATACTGTTGCTCATTCCATTTCGCTTCTAATACTTCAGTTGTCTCTCACAAAACTTAGAGTAACGAGCCATTTTAAGTTTACCTGTGTATTTCTTGCCATTACTTTTAAGAGCAAGGGAATTGAAACACCCGTGGAGAACAAAAGAGCTTTCCTAAGCTTCTCACTCTTCTGCCGCTAGTTTTTCATACGTAACAATGTTTACGCTATGCACTTTGTGCACAACATTTAACGTTATACATATACCTACATACGTACCTGGACAATTCTTGTGTCAGTGCAAACGAAGTAACTAAAAAATTCCCCAGGTGAAAGTCGTGCCTTATACTGAGACCCATTTTAAGTCCTACTTACTATTCTAACAAATACTGCCACTTTCCTTTTTTTCTTCAACTGTTTTACTTTTTTCTTCAAGTTGACTACTACCCAACACATTGGAATTCCCAACTGACAGTAGCTACAAGTAGTAGTGGTAAGTAGTGGTAAGTAGTAGTAGTGTGGTTAAAGCTCTCCCTTCTTATTGTCTTGTTAAAGTTGCTGTGCTGCTTTTGCTGAGTGAAAGCAAAAGGTAACGAAATGCTACGTTTTTACACAAAAGAAAACTATACTGATACGGATTACAGGTTGCTTTTCTCAGAACCCCCTTCACGTTTCCTCTTTTATGTTTTGCAATAATGGAAAACAGTTTATACCTTTTTTGCCAACGGGGGTCGAATATGTACTTATGTACTCTCTGTAAAATAGAGATATGCTTACAGATACTCAGCACCACTGCGTATTACATTGCTTCTCCTTGATTGGAAAAATATAGATAAGTAAAAGTAGTTTTAAGATACTGTCCAGA
>JAHZNG010004351.1:0-11890 GCA_027744375.1 Orchesellides sinensis
AAGGTTTGCAATTGTGTGTGTGTTGCACAAAAACCTGTGTGTACTAACTGACGCCTGCTATTTCCCAGTAAGATATATACACATCTCTTTAGGAATAATCCCACAAGTCTTTAGTACCGTCAACAAGCATTTTTATTGCTGAAATTTTTTAAAAAGTGTTAATGTTACATAATACAATAACTTAATAAGAGCAACTTAGGTATATATATATATATAAACACACACACAGTATATAATACACTGTGAGAACATTATAAACTTGGAATTAGGTGTCCCGTTGAGTTACTCTGTTTAGGATAGTTTTTAGTTGACACGTAGCAATATAATAGTAGTTTGTTAGCAAAGTAGATTTTATTTAACAAGGTTTAGTCTAAACAGTGGTTGTGTGCGTGTGTGTGGTCACTTTAATTGTCATCGGGAGAACACTACTGCTTATTGGTCATTGGTGAAACAACAGGTTTGTCTTAGATTACACTAATATGCTTGATATGATGAATGCTTGGGTTAAATTAGACAAATGTGTTGAGCATAATGAAAAATCAGCTGAGCGTGAGTAAATATGTAAGAGCGAGCTGACTTGTGTTCCGCTGTAGCAAGTGTCCCCAGGTCATGGTACACAAAAGTTGTGTAACCAATGTAACATTAGCGAACAAAGCGTGGTTGGTGAGAGTCAAGCAATGCCCCTCATGAGTGAGTTGTCATTTGGAGATTGTGTGAATGTATGTCATGTGTAATTAAATGAGGGGGAAGGTTGGTAAGGTGGAAACTGGGTGAAGTTCGGAAGGCACTGAATAAATATGGTGTGTGATGGGATATTATTAGTAAGTTTGCAAGGGTATTGCCGGTGACTATGTGTGGTAATGATAAGCGGTGATGGTATGTGGTATTTGCATGGTGGGGACATGGAATTTGGTTAAGGGAAGAGATTGATGTGAATATTATGCTGATTTGATGTGATGTTGGGTTGTTTTGTAGGGTCCATACATGAGATCCAAGTAACTCTCTGGGTGTTTGGTGCCACAAAAGTATCTCGCAGCAATGGTTCGAAATTATAAGAGAAAGACGGAGGATCGGTGGACGAAGGAGGATCTCCTTGAAGCCCTTTTATGTATTAAAGATGCCAAACTTAAAATCAATGATGCTGCCAGGCAATATGGAATCTCCAGGGCGACGCTGTATCGTCAGTATCAAAAGTTTATTTTGGCGGGTTGCAAATGTGATGTCAATCAGTTTAGGACGTGTGGAGGGAATCCGATACTGACTAAAGTGGAGGAGGATGTGTTGGAGAAGACTATACGAGATTTGAGAGAGCAAGGATTTACAGTCACGTCTAGCGACATTAAACGAATTTGCTTTGAGTACTGTGACTCAAATGGGATTCCGAACCAATTTAACCAAGAAAAGCGAATGGCTAGTGATGACTGGTATTATGGATTTCTCAAGCGGCATCCCGATGTTAGAATATCAAAACCAGGGGGGTCGACAAGCAAAGGCAGTGTCGGATCACCTTGTGGATCAGGTGAATATCGCATTGTAATTCAATAAAATTGAAATAATATCGATTCCTATTTGTTTGATTAATTAAATTTTTTATTTTGTAGAAACATCAGAACCGGAACGGTCTCCAAAATCAAAGAAGAGCAAAGGGTCACCATCGAAGAAATCACAAAAGCAGGAGAAGAATACGTTGAATTTTGCAGTTCATCTTGAAGCAGCACAAAGCCCAAGCAAAGTTACCTCTCATAAAAAAGAAAAGCAAGTGACTCAGAACCATGTCACTGCAAGTTCTGTTTCAACAAAGGGACGGAAACAAAAACAAACGGCTGCTGTTGCTCCTCCTCCTCCTCCAGTAATTAAGAAACCACTTAAGCGACTAAATGGAAAGGGTAGTGGTAGAAGGGGAAGAAAGCCTAAAACTGCTCTTCCAAACATTCCACGGGCAGGATCAATTAAAGAAGAAGTTGAGGAAAGTGAAGAAATGAGAGGAAGAGGAAGAAGAAGAAGACGATGAGGACGATGACAACGAGGCTGTTGTAAAAACCGAAAAGAACGATAGTGAAAGTGATGATGAAAGCACAAATGATGACGAATTACTAGAAAAGCTTTTAGACATGTAGTAGTGCTGATGGAAGTAACTAAAAAGTCCATTGAAGTCAGAAAAGAAATGATGATTTACTATAAGTGATCGACTGAGTGTGAAATGTTTTACTTGCAAATTTGGATGACATGAACGTTCAGTTCTACACAAGGTATGATTCAGAGAAAAAAAAACTGGAAAATATATGTCAAATATGATGACGACTGAAATCAGCTATACAAAATGTATAAATTTTATGTAAATGTATTGCTGCTTGTATGTAATGACTATCGCAAACATTGTCTTGTGTCTTTATATAAAAAGTTAGTTGTAATTACCTACATAATTTAGATTTTGTCTATACGTTAGAAATAAGTACATGATAATATTCTTGCACAAAAGTGTTTTGTATATGTGAGAACTTCGTTGAATCGTGAGCCGTGAAATATTACCATTGTTTTATTATTTTTCAGCCCTCAGAATACTGTCGAATCCTTCCTCTTCTAGACAAATATTTTACTCTATATGCTAAATAATTACAGAAAATGTAAATGAATGATTAAGATGATAGGAAAATGTGTGAAAATTCAATGAATGTTGTGGACGTGCGAGTTGTGGTGAAATCCATCCTTTATGAAAATATATTGTGTAGTTAGATTTTAGATAAATAGATGTGTATCGTTTTTTGAGATCTTAAAAGTTAAAAATACAATAAATATATTACGCCTGTTCTCCGAGTCGTAGCGAGAGATATTTTTCGATGAAAAGTAATTTTAATCTTTAAATATATTACGCAGATTCAGGTGTAGTTTACTAAATCTTACATTTTTATTATTTTAAAGGCATCATATTATTTATAATGAAAGTACACTTGTGTTCTAAATTTGAAGATATAGGTTTTTAGGCGAAAGTAATATTTATAGGATTTGTGTACATGATACTACTGCAACTGTTTCTTAAAACTATTTCCGTTTGTAATGATTAGCCTACATAAACATAATAGATTAGTAAAACTATTATCAGGACGACTTTTTTACAGTAACATAAACATAGTCCAGACAGAATAAGGGTACACTCTTTGTTTCTTATCACAATCCATAGAAGTATGTATTATTAACGTGTACGATACATAGAAATACTAGGTGCTACGTGTGGACACAAGACCTGTCCGTAAAACGTACGTATGAAAAAGCTATTATTTATAACTATTCACATTATTAAATAGATTGAAAGAAAAAGTAAAGGATAGTTGTGTAGTACTTCAACTTAAGAAGCGATAAACGTTTTGTTGTACATTTTGTGTATTTAGCTAAATTCTAAAATATACATGTTGTATAGACAGCATTGTTAAAACTTGCTACTGTAATTTGAAAGAATTTAGTTTTTTATTTCGATTCCTAATACCGTCCTCCAAATGATATTGTTTTGTTGCTTGATGAGCCCCCACTACCATTGCTCATTTTTAGAATCCCTCCATTAGGCTTTCCATGATTGGCAGTCTTATTTCCATTGTTATTACTTGTACATTTTCCATTACAAAAAGTGGTTCCATTAGGCACAGCTTGGTTTTGGCATTGACTGTGAACACCATTTGTTCCAACTACTATTGCTAATTTCCCATTCCCTTGATTGTTGGCGTTATTGTGGCCATTAGTTTTGTTTAAGCTACATCGGGACAGTGCATCTTCAAGCTCTCTGTGTAAAATCACTTCTGCCTTTGTTGTTCCATTTACTACTGGCGGAGGTTGGCCTCCCTTGCTTCCCAAAAATCCAAGTCTGGAAGGTTCTGGTCTGTTGTAGGTCGATGGGTAAGCTGACATTCGAACCTTTTTATCGTCCATTACAGTATAATGACTTAGATTAGGAGTTTGTCCTTTTGCTGCGTTTTTAGCTGACTCGTTGAAGTAGAAAGGGGGTGGCTTTTGTACATTCTTTGGGGGGTTTTTTAGTCGGAATGATTCTAAGGATTCCATATCAACACCCGATGGGGGGCTCCTGATTCTTGGAGGAGATGGGCTGGGACTAGGACTGTTGGAATAGTCAGGAGATGGGCTTTCTGGCCTGACAATAACATCAGTAACTGGAGGTGAAGGATCTCTTGATTCTTGATGCGTACTCCTTTTAGGTTTCTCCTCTGGCTTGGCAACTTGTCCATTTCTTTCTTCGATTATGACAGTCTTTGCCGTGAATTGGGGAACAGGGAGAGGATTTGATTGTGTTTTTAGCGCTGGCTTCCCAACTTTTGGAGGGGCAGGAGTTGGTGAAGTAGTCTCGCGCGGGGCTTGAAATGTCACAGACTTTTCCGGCTTTTTCACTGACGGCTCCTTGGCACTTTCCGTAAAAGTTGAAGGAGGAAGCTGAAAAATAATTGTAACAAAAAATTTTAGATTTCAATTCATTATAAATTCTTTAAGCAACATACAGAAGGACACACATGAACACTACTACAGTAACAAATAACTAATACATCACAAAAAGGCACAAGCTCTTTCTTATCAGGTTGTCATGTCGACCTAGTAGTTGATGTCAGAATCGTAATGAACAGATAAGTACTCGTTTCAGGAGCTGTAGTTCTGTACTGGGGTACACAGAGTATGGTTGGTCATATTGCTTATAAGAAATCATATCAAGAAATAAACGTGCTTTGTGGACAGCGTATTAAAAAAAGGGATGTAATAAATAGAGGACAAAGAGAAAAATCTGTAAGATTCTCCATTTTCATGCATAAAAGTGGACACAAAGACAAAGAAGTTCAAAGCAAGCTAAGATCGTGTATTTTTAAGTTCAGTATAAAAGAGATTCTTGCCTGTCCTTTGTTCTGGTAGCTCCATTTTGACGAGGAAGTGCCGGAACTCTTTTCATTCACATTTATTTCCTACAAATAGATTTGAAAAACTGAAAGCAACTGCTAACTAAACATTTAAATTTGGTCTTTTGAATTCCATCATCAAACCAAAACTCTAATTAGACTTAATACTTAATCCAAATCACAATTACTCTCACATTGTTAGTCCTATTAAAATGCAGCATCATAATATTTTACATAGCATTACAGATACAGCGGAAGTAAGTTTTATATTACAAAAGGTTAGAGACTGATAACATCTAGTTTGTCAATAACTATTTACAGTGTTATTATGTGTGACAATGGCAAGACAGGAAAGGAAAGACGACACCATGCAGAAGTTACACCGTATTTCATCCATGACATTTACAAATGTAAAGAGTTCCAATTCCAACCGAATTCCACAAGCATTTAAATGTAGGCAAATGGCAATGCTCTTATTTAAGAGACAGAAAGCAAAGGAAGTCGTTTTTTGGCTAATGTAATTTCCAGTTTTGGATTCCCAGATAGGGTCATAATTGTAACATTAACTTATCGAAAAATTAGGCCTGGATTCAAAAACTATGTCGATACGTGTCAAACTTTTCCAATTACGGTTTCAACTTTTTCTGATAAAATTGTCTCGGTGTCCAGTTCTGAGGGAGATGCTATCTTCTGTATTTTGTACGTCAGTATTGTATAAAAAAGGCTTCAGCTGCCATATTTCGTTTTGTGGTCTAGCATACTATGACTTAAATATATAAATCTTTAAGAGAAGAGGCTGTAAACGTTACTGGTGGTGGGGGAGGAGGTGATTTATTTCGAATGACATGAATCTCCCGCTCAGTCTCTTCACACTCTTGGTGTTGTCTTTCAATTCGAAGCTGCCTTTGGCGTACGATGCCAGCCACACGTTGAGCAACCATGTTCCGCTCATGATCGATTTCCTTTTGAATGCGACGATGTCTCTGCGCTTCCGATTCCTAAAGAGGAAAGGGTGATACAGCAACCAAGCATACAATCAATACTTAACACATCCAGAAAAAAACTACGCAATTTTTAGTAGAGAGATTAATTAAATATTATTAAATATACTAATTACACTAGGTGTGTTAGTAGAAAGCTACTACACATATATACTGCTCGTTTTTTTGTATTAAATTGGGACTACGGTCATGACGCAGTTTAAATGAACATTAACAGAAAGAGTTATTTCCATAAAATATGGGTGCTTGGATCAAGCAAAGTTAGTTTAATATATTAGTAGTAGCTCAGCAACAAATATAAAAGGAGTGTGTCAATTACTTTTACTCCTTCATCAACAATCAAATTTATCAATATATACGTAATCATCCCTAATGAATTAAATAGTGAGAGGTGTTGATAAACCCAAATTAGTAAAAAAACAAATTATGATAGCAAGGTAACGCTTTGATTTGGCTCATTTGAGTGTAGTGGTTCGTTTTTATAATAGGACAATTCAATAGTTTACATTTATTCAGTATTTTATTTCGGTACTTACGCCTGGGATTGCATTTGGGTCTTTGGAGTCCCCTTCTAGCTGATGTGCAAACATTTTTCTATGAGCTCGCTTAAATTCTTCAATTAGCTAAAAATATTTAAAGATTAACCAATATTTAAATATACATAATGACAGCAATTCATATTCATCGAAATAAATTTATAATCATATTCTGATTTTTTAAAATATTCAACGAAATTGTACTTGTTCATGTTGTTGTCTCTTTTCTTGGTCAATTGCAGTAGAAAATAAATTCTTTTTCTGTTCAACCGTTCCTGGCTTGGGACGCTCGTCTTCCTTTGGCTGTGGATTATTCTCTCGGCGCTGTTTAATAATAGAAATTGCGATTACAAGATGTAAATATGAAAGTTTTATGATAAACCTGAGCACATACAAAACCAGCAATTACCTCATTTCGTTTCAAAATCTCTTGGGTTAATGCCCCTGCAAGGCTACTGGCTGATTCCGTCGAGCTGGAACTGGTTGACGCGGTGGACGGCGATTTCTGTAGAGTTCTTCTCTTTTCCTCCTGTTTCAGAAAAAATCAAGATTAAAAATTTTCACGACTCATTATCGAGTATTGCATACATACATACTGTTGTCATTTTCATATATTCGTTCACAAGAATATATTGAATCCTTACCTCAAACTTGCGCTTTTCTTCTTCTAGCCTCTGAGCCTCTTCCATTAACCTCTTTTGTTCTTCCTCCAGCTTCCGCCTTTCTTCTGCTAGACGTTCCTCTTCAGAACGAATTCTAATTTGAGGATCTTCTCCTCTCACTTCGATTACAATAGTCTCCTTTTCCGCCTTGCGCCATGCTTGCTCCACCTCATCCCATTCCATGTTCTTGTCCAGAGCAATATTTCGTTTTCCGGATATTCTGTGTAAATTGGATACTTGTTAGATGACTGCATTTTAATAAGAATATATAATTTAGTAATAATACTGTCGTTACAGAACTGTCATATCATATTTTTTATTTAAAATTTATGAGTAGTCAATTAGTAATATGATATATAAATAGCGTTGATCGGCATATATTATGTATGTTAAATACCCATCATCATCCCTTTGACCGATTTCCTCTGTTACCATAGATAACCTTTTACTGGCTTGATCGTTTTCGTGCACGATAATATCTCCCGGCCCTGTTGTGCTGATTGATGCGGAAGACTCGCTTGGAGCATTGGATCCACTTGATGCATGAATGTCTCCGTTCAAGCTACTTGCTGAGCTGTTATAACCACTGGATTCTCCAGGGAACAAATCGGACGCTGCCCCCTTGAGCACAATCAGGTTTAGGTGTTTGCTCGATTTTAAATAATAAACAGCCTGCAATCCATATATATACATTCATCAATAAGAATATCCCATTTAGGCAACAATTTAACAATTTAATATAAAATCCCGTTACGATTACATCCAATGTATGCGTAATAGTCTTTTTATTTCCAAGTTACATATTATTATCGTTTAACTAAACAAATACAACTTTAGTGAAAACGCACACTATTAAATTGCATAATTATGGCCTGTGTTGCATGCTACACTTTACAAAGTCTACTCGTTCCGGACTTCCTTTTTTCAGACAAAAACATTTTTTGGATTAGAATTGATATTACGTTGCGTCGGGATGTTTTTTATGTCAACTTGGTCTTCAGTCAGCGTTTTTGCAACATTATGTCGTATTTTTATCAGGTATTTAAACACAGTGGGAATTTAATAATGGACTAATAATGATAATCATATTGACTAACTGTTTCACTCATTTCCTGTTACATAGTACATACCATGTTTTATATATTATGTATATACAATGCATCACCTTCATAGTTTGCATTTGAAACAGATACATATGTAATCACTCAATGTGGCAGTGAGTGATCCTTTAAAAAACATGAACGATCTTTTTTATATAAAATCCACAGCATAAATTTCAGCCGGAGAACCTGCCGTAGATAAGATTTGTTAAAACTGTACACGGTGTGCAGAGAAAATGCACCGGCAGCAGTCTACTGTAAGATAAGATGATTTTTTGCTCACCGAACCGACGATTGCTTCATACTTTTGCACGTGAACATCAAATTATATATGTCTTGATGCGAACGCTTGTTACTCTTGCGAGGCAACAATCATAATTACTTTCTTTCATCTTTACTGAATTGCTTGGTTAGTATCGCTGACCTATGTTTAGGTACTGGTCAGCAACATACCCGCCCTAGTCCTTACTATATTAAAACTTACGTAGGGCCGTAATTGCAGGTAAATACTAAATACAAACTAGTTCATATTTATACATAGGAATGTATATTTGTGTTGTTATGATTCAGACTTTGTTTTTTAAATAACGGGATTATCATTAATATGCGGAACCATGCATAAGATACATAAGTTTGTGGAAAACGAAATCAAGAGTGTGTGCATTTCCTTTTAAACTTGTATTATAATTGTAAGTTTAAGTAGTAGCCATAATATATCGAATATTTAAACAAATTAAGGCATCAGGCGGAATTAAGTGTTTCTTTAAGATTTAAGCGTAGTAAAGTAGTAAATAAACTGCTTATGCAGTGGGCATTACCTCAGCAAAAGGAATGTGAAGGAAGGAATGGCCATTGCATGCTAAAACTTGATCTCCCGGTCGCAATCCAGCTTCCCGAGCAACTCCATTGGATTTTGTGGACTGGACAAATATTCCTGGACGTTCCGGCGGTCCTTTGCAGATGCTGGAATAGAAAGTAATGTTCATTAGTATTTTCATAGGTATATGCAGGTGTGGTATATTAGGTTATGTTACATATTACAGGAATGTCGATACAACAAGTTGTAATTACTAATCTTTCATATGCATGAACGTGTGTGGATTTCAATTCAACTGCTAATGACAATCTCCTTCGTGATTGCGGTGGAGGAAACAAAAAAAAACGTTGGAAGATGTGTAACAAGTAAAAGGTTGTTTGCATATGATGTATTCATGTGCGGCTTTAAGGGTTTTTAGCACCTATGCAACAATGGTACAGAAATCACTTAAACCAAACTGCCCAACTTTCTTCTCTCACCATATACTGTGATTATTGTACGTGCAAGCCACCTTCGGTAAAGAAATATACCACCACACAACTACCAAAAATGAACTGTACAAATTATCTCCCCACATCACCATTATTATCATCCCAGTGCAAGTAAACTTACAACAAACAGGGAGGTTTCCCCTTCATACACGCAACAGGAAGCTGTGAACAGCTTCAAAGTAAAAAAAACTGAAACAGTAAACTAGATACATAATCATAGTTGTTCTTCACTTAATTTCAATAAATCCTTTGCGGCCGTGGTTACATCGTATTGATACTTTAGCAATGGTTTCCTTTCGTTTCATGCCTATTTCAAAGCCATTAGAATAACTCCATGCATGCCTTCGTGTAAAAATTCGCGAAAGTAAAAACATTTCAAACTGGTTGAACGGACATAATAATAAACCTTATAATAGTATGCATTTGAATATACATGTTTTTATATAACTTGCATCATGAGTTTTTACGAATACGATATAAAATATTAGTCATGAAATTGGCTTGCTATAAATTAAAGATAATGATCAGTATTGATTCCTTGTGCTGATAATCTCATGCTGATGATTCTCTCTAAGGAAAAATGTGAAATAGGTTGAGTAAACTGAAAGTGAGACAACTTACCAACACCCAAGCCCAGATTGGCCTGTTGTGTCGATAAATATCTTGGCTTCATTTCCGTGAAACTCTGTTCTAGAATCGGGCTGGCTGGATGTGTCTGACATTCTCGAGTTTACCTGAGAATTCCTATTATTCCCATGGCCATCATCATTTGTTAGATCTTCAGGAGTCAACAATGGAGGGCAGGGTTGTTCCTCTACAAGTTTCCATGTTAGAGGATCTCCCATTTTTCTACAAAAATCATAAAAGTAAAATTATTTTTTATGTAGTTATGCACTTTTTTTACTTTGGGTTCCTCGATTTAGTTATCTGATAGCGATAACCCATAAAATATTAAGAACTGCATGTAACACATTATCATAGGCCATCTCTTTAAACATGCGTAACAGTTACTCTTGCTATTACTATATTTCCCTCTAGAATAAACAGTAACCATTGAGGCCACTGAAAGAGAAACCCTCTAACAAATTTTGTAGACCAGCTTTTTAGGTGAGGGGCTCTAGCCAGCAATAAAAGCATTCAGTTCGCTCTAGTAATTTGCGTTTAATGAAAATAAAATTAAAACGTAGCCATTAGCTATCTAAATAAAAAAGATAAATTCGCTTTTAAGGTCGGTTTTAATGTTTTTCTTTCAAAAAAGTGAAATCAATTTTCAAGGTCACCACCCAGTTTTTCATTGCCAACATTTTAATGAGCACATGAAATATTAATCAATAAAATAATAAATTTGTTTTAATAGCTAAAAAATTTCAACTTACTCTTTGACAGGGAGCATTCCAACACCTAGGAAGTAAATAGAAACAAAACATGTCGTTAACATTGAAAATTTTCAAACAAAAGAATCAATTTTCTACACAACAGTATATATATTCATAAAAAGTAAGAGTGACTAGTAAATATTTGTCTGAATGCATTATAGGGGAAATCCAAAGCCCACGCCGTGGGCAAGCAAAATGACACTTTATTTAAAATGCATTAATGTTAATAAAGCAAACCATGATAATTGCAATAGTACATAGCAGTAAAGCTGTTAGCATATTGGTATCACCATCTCTAAAGTTGTGAAAGCATAATCATCAAATAAAAATTCATCAAAATTTCTGACGCTGTGTACATAAAAGGTGCAATTTCAGTTTTAATATTTGATTAAGTGTCATACGATAGGGAGAACAAATATGCAATTATGGGAGTTGCAATTTGCAATGCACTTTCAGTAGCTTAGAATCTGCACATTATTGATTCAGTTCCGTGAGTGAATCTGTGGACGGTGAGGGAAATCTAGAATACAATGCATATGACAGGTTCATCTTTAATATTTGTAAAGTGACAATAAAGAACTTGATTTAAAGAGCAACTTATATCTAGGCTTTGTACTATAAACCACACCAGAAGTGTGAGTCAATAGTTATTGTGAAGCACAAAAACCCATACAATATTTTTATTGTCCTTGCCTCTCAGCTTGAATATTGGAAAGTGCCTTTGATACTTTTAAACCAGGTAGAAGACTAGCGTCAAATTGGAGATTCTATTTAGTTTGACGCGTAAAAAGTGTGATTGAATAGTGTGTCTTTTAGCAATAAGACTCTTTTGACACTTAATTTGAATGTGGGAACTATTGTTGTGTGTATTGAGGATGCCAAATTTCCTCATTTCCTTTTCTTCAGACTTGCACGCAACAGAAGAAGAAGCTACTATGAATAATAATGCCTCTAATGACCGTTATACGCATAAGCCGCTACTGTTTAGAATCAAAGTCAGTGTCAGGACTCTAATCAAAGG
>JAHZNG010004352.1:0-12025 GCA_027744375.1 Orchesellides sinensis
TTCGGCATTTGGGCATGCCTTCGGCGGATTTTTCACAAATTGGGCAAACCTACAACACTAATTCCACGAAGGACATTGATTTGCAAATTTCTTAAATGTCCATATCCCATTATAACCAAACCGTAACATATTACCTATACTTATACAAGTCTATAGTCCCAAGAGGAAATTAAGATTCTGTGTGTATCAATCTAATAATCAAGTTTGTGGCTCCTGTAGAAAGTTTGGTGTGGTCCGTTTAATGAACTTTTACCATCTAGATGTATTGTTTGTGTAGTACTGTCTATGCTCTTTGCTGTGCTCCGGAAGCTCTATGAAAGTTATTCACATCTCATTTCATTACATGAAAACTCACACGACATGGGAGGGTTTTGAGGAGAAATTGCTTTCCGAAGTAGGAGAGCAGCAGAGTGTGAACACAAACAAAAGCTGGAACAGCATTCCTTTATTATTGTTATCTGTTTTTCTTCTTTTGATGATGATGTGATTATCATCAGTTGACTATTACAATCTTCATCGTGGGTGCTCAGTAAAAGTTTACTCAGAGCTTGCAGATCAACTATAGCTTCATCATCTTTTTCTTGCTTGTATATTACCAATATCTGAACAGTTTGCGTTTGACGTGTTAGAAGGTTTTTTACCAAATACATACGAAAAAAAGTGGTTATTATGTCTAGATAACATGTGTGCCTTTGCCCTGTGTGCCTCAGCATTATTTTCATAAACAATTCTCAGTCATTCATGAAAAGCTCATTATTATCACAATGGAAAAACTCATTTAGAACTATTACTACGCAATCCTGTCGGGTCTGCAGTAATATCAATTAAAACTTACACGCTCCGTAGGAAAAAAGGGAAAAACAATATTTGGTTGTATCGTTTGGAATAAAACGATAAAAATATGAAGAATCCAGTAGTAGGAAAGCCGGGTGTGAACTACTATGCCTTACTGGGCGTAACATCCACAGCCACCCAAGATGAGATCACTAAAGCATTCCGTAAAAAGATTTTGCAAGTCCACCTGGACAAAATGGGACCAGAGGATGATACAGAGCTTTGCTACTTGACTATAGAAGCTCACCGCATTCTCTCTGACAAGCAACTGAGGGCCAAGTATGACGTTGAGCGAAGCTCCAACAAAGACTACAGAAAATGCCAACAAGAAGAACTGTTCATTCCAGCTGGATATATATGCTATGATGTCGGCCACCAACAAATGTCCCGGCAGCTCATGGAACGGATTAGTGGGTGGGCAACCGAGTATGAAAAGTGTGCTAATGAGCTGAGTGACAATTACTTTCAGTGTTTCTCCCAAATGATGACTCAAGTTATGTGTGATAATGAAGATGGTAATGATAATAGGCAATCATCATCTAATAAGCTACCACCACCTCTGCAGCATTATTATTGCCCAGTTTGCGACAAGAATTTTGTTACAGAGACACAGCACTGGGACATGGTAGTGAATCCTTATAGGGCAATGTTTTTCTCGGGCCAACAAGGAATTCCTGCGTTGCTAACTTATTTTCAGAATCTAATTGGGGAAAAGTTGTTTAATTACGAGCCAAGGTATGAGCCATTTTTATTCTAGGTATTCCTGGAGGACAGAGTAGATTGTATTTCTACTTAAATAAACTTGAGTTTATATGAATGTATTTTTATGTGAAATCGTAGGCATCTCCCAAGTCGGCTTCTTGGAATCTGGGCTTCTCCAGAATGGTCCACCCTTACCGTGTTACATCATGAAGCATCCTCAATTCTGAAAAAATGTGATTACCCCACTGCTCATCCGTCTTGTTCGACTGACGACACGGAAGCAATAATTTCTAAACTGGAGACGTTAATGGAGAACGATGGGTGCAGTAGTAGTCGGAGTTGTGAAAGCTTTCTCACGTCGCACACTAGCTTTCTCCGTCGATCCCTCATTCAAAACTTAATATGGGTGCTGGAGAATAAGTCTCAAGTGGAACAAATGATATCCCGCATGAGTGAACTGCTTTGCCAGGATGATTTACAAGAGATACTTTGTTTGGGGATGGCCATGAGGAATGTTCTTTCATTCCAACAATCCGAATGGGAACAACTAATTCAGGATGCATTGAAAGAGGAGCAATTTGAATTGGCCATGTTATGGACAATGGTTGCAATCGAGTCAGGAGATAAAAGTCGCAGCGATTGGTTCCAGCTTGGAATGACTATTCGAAGTTGTGATCCTGTGCTTGCTCATTTCTGCTTTCTGTTATCCGGTTGTGATACAACTGAAGCTTGGGAAGATCTTGCTGATATTTTCACTCGGAATGGGGCCCATTATGCAGCTATTGAGTATCACCTGAACAAAGGAAATATCTTCCAGTTGTTGCATAAGTCAAGAGCATTACAAAGACTGGATCCAGAAGGAGCTGCAATTTATTCTGGAGTGTACCGCTCAACAAGAGTGAAAGGCTTGCTGAGCCTATTGAGCAAAAGGAGTCGACAATGCTCCAGTGATTTCAATGAAGAAAACAGTGAAGAGCTTGAGGAGCTCATTGAAATAGTGCAAGATTTTACAGCGACATTAAATCCCCTGGAAGGATTTCGTATAATTGTTAGTACGTGGCCGGATGTTTTTGAAGAAGCTCCTGGTTACTGGATTCACCGTGCCACCATCCAATTTCTAAGACGTGGCCGTATTAATCTCAAATCAGCCAAATTAATCCTTGCTGCGGCTCACTTCCTTCCGGCGGATGAGAGACAAGAAGAAATTTCCATTTTGAGTGAGGAGTCAAGTCAGCTCACGCGTGAGCTGTTGGAACGTGCTCAGGAAACAAATGACTTTGAGCTGCTCACAGATGTCTTGATGCATTTGAATAAAAGGTTACTTCCCACGGCTGAAGCGTATTTGGAGGAAATAAATCCTCCGAAAATGTCAACTCCTCACCTTGATGACAATAAAGAAGATAAAGAAGACGGGAATGGAAGTGAAAACAGTGAGAAAATGGAAAAACAGGAAGACAATGCAGATGAGGAGTCCCAAGCACAACAGCCGACACCACCTCCACCACAAGAGACAAATGCGCCTGGTCATAAATCAGCCTTGGTACTTTTGCTTTCGGGTACAGTTCACAAAGTCAAAAGGGAATGGTTGGATGCCATGAAAGATTACCAGAGTGCCTTACTTTCAGCACCTGAATGTATGCACCGTGTGCTTCCATGTGTTAGCAAACTAGTTCAAGACATACAATTTCATGAAGCTGTGGTCTCCCAAGTGCAAAAGGAAATTGAAGAGTTGCAGTCAAACCTGGTGAATGGAGTTTACCCAGACATTGACCTGTACAGCAGTGACCAAAAGCCGTCCCTTATTCTGACAGATGTTGCGCCAAAAATGGATTATGGATATAAAGATTGCGTAGGAAAGATTCAGGCTGATCCAGATAAAATTCCTGGACCTCCACCGGAAGATGAGCCAATGGATGCCCCACCACCTCCGCCAGCTAACACGCCAATGGTCACGTTGGACAAAAACGAGGAAGCCATTCAGTCAGGCCAAAGTGATGGTCAGATGGACCAGCTTAGTGCAGCTTTGGCTTATGTCGACTTACTTAAAGCTCTTCCGTTACAGATGCACCCAGGGCCAATTGTAATGGCAGCATCACACTTTCTTCGGGCGATGGATGAAGATTCAGAGGAAATTGGCAAGTTGTATGCTTATCGAAACGCAATTATGCTAATGGCCGAGAATTTGCTCAGGGTTGATCGTAAACTTCAAGCTACAATTCATCACGGTTTGACTCACAAACATATGCTCAGCATTCTGCTCAGTTCCCACGAGAAATTATCAAAGGCTTTGGTTGCCAAAAAATTGACAGCCAGTAAAAATGGTGAAGCTGCTGAAGGTGACAAAGAAGTGGATGACGAGGAAAATAAGGAAAACAACATATCGCCCACGTGCAACAAGAATGATGAAGAGGAGAACGATGACGATATTATTATTGACGTGACAGCGAACAAGGACAAAGAGAAACGAGATCTGATCAGGAAGTCAGAAGCTCAAGTCATCTCTAAGTTTCTCAAGAATGTTGTCAACTTTCCAAAGGTTGAGCCTCTGGCAAGCATACCAACTCTAAACTGCTCCGACTTGGTATATGTGGAAACTATGGGAAATTCCTTTTTAAGCCAGTTTTGTGCGGATAAACTCCGTCAAAAGCATCAGTCTCCAATGATTCCTAAGCATTTGCATGCATACACCCAGTTTGTAGAAGTTTGGAAGGGAAGAAGCACTTTATCTGACTTTCCCCAAGTTAGAGTGAAAGCGATGGAAGAGCTACTCGCCCTTAGGGGCTGGACTATGGGTGATGTGGAACGGAAAATGAGCTGGCCTTTTCTAACAATCCAAGGAGGATTTTCCCCGCCGGTTCAATGTCTCCTTTGTCTTAGAGATCCTTTTAGGTCATATCGGAGTATTGATGGGTTTCAGATTGACTATGAGACTGGCTCAGTAGCTTTACTTCTTAGTAGAGATACGATGAACCCAGTTGATACACTTTTTGACGTGCATGACATACGTGATGTAGTCTCCCTAAGTAGGACAGGCCTAATGGATAAAATCGTTTATAGTCTGGAAACTCCAGACTCCACCTTGACGTCTCATCCTTTCAAAGAAGCAAGAATTAGCATGGGACCAAACAATAGTAATAGCAAAACCTACAGTGTTCAGGCTTCTCAGAAAAAGATTTGGTCACAAATTCCAGAGTATATTCAAGCTACACTGTCTCGTGTGTCTATGCTTTTATGTTACCTGGCAAGTGGACTAGAGGTTAGCTCAGAGATGCCGTTCTGGATGAGGGGAGCTCATGAGGGACTCTTGTCAAGGTTGGATGAGCACTTGCAGCATTTGGCAAGACCAGTTCCTTGGAGAAAAGCAGAGAGACGGCAGAATGAAGAAAAGAAGAGTCCATTTGAAATGGAAACAATCAACAAATTTTGGTTGAACATGGTTGAAGTTTTTGAAGAAATTGACGAGGAAGAAAATGAAAGTTGTACAATGATACCTGGCGGCCAGCTAACTTATCGAGTAGGTCATATGCGCACGGAAGTTAGGCCAAATACTTTTGTCATGACTCTTGATCCAACAAAAAAAGCTAAATTAAGTCCTGAAGCGGAATTTGCTAGAGACTTGACAAGAAATTTCCATGAGATTGGACGAGCCTTTCCGGAATTACTCCGATTAGAGGAGCTTGTCAAAATATCTGTGGTTTGTTCAAAGTTAAGACAAGTTCTGAAGGAAAATAAGGCAATTATTCAAGAGTATTCAGGCTCAACGAGTTGTGATAGTAAACAAACTGAATTAAATGCCATTTCTAAAGTATGTTCAACAATCGAGAAGTTCTTAGGTTTGAAACCAGACAGAGACGATGACATGTTTTTGATGTGCGCTTCTTGTAATTGGTTTCCTGCTGTCTTTTGTCATAATATGGATCCTGATGCGTATGATGTTACTGTAGGAATTGAGCTAGATCCCGTTGTTACATACGGCCCTGTGTCTCCTCCTTCAAAACCAATTATGGTTCCGTTGTCGAAAATAACTAACCTGGAAGATTTGGCTGTTCAGAATAGTAAAGAAGCAATGGAAGTTCCTACTGCTCAAGTAAATAAAACTGTGATACACGATGAAGAAGTTACTATTAAAACTACTGATGCTAAATGTGCAGTAGGCGACGACGAGGATCATGTTGCGCACGAGGATTGTATAAGTGAGAAGGATGAGATAAGTGAAAGCTTATTAGATGTACCTGAGGAATCTGAGGAAGAGACAGATGAGGAGGAGGAAGAAGAAGAAAGTGACAACGAAGCTGCTGTAAGCAAGTCAGATAGTGAATGTGTTAATGCAAAGGCGAAGTTAGAAAGTGGTGATGGTAAGGATGACGAAGAACTTATGAAAACGGACGATGACATTAGTTTGGAAGAGTCTGTAGAAAGTGAAGACGAATTGGACGAAAATGATATCAGCGAAGAAACTAGCTGTAGGTTAGATGAACCTGTTGAGAGCTCGCAGACACACGGAGGAACTATTGATAACAAGAAGAACCTAATTGATTCTGAAAAAATTGAAAAAGATGATGTTAAGGTGACTACAAAAGTAAAGGCAAACAATGCAACTGTAAAAGAACCAGTAAAGGAAGACAATGAAGAGGAGCAAATGTCAGAATACGATGAAAATGAAGACATTTGTAGTGACAATGAAGACTATGAAGTTGACTCAAGGTCAGAGGAAGGTATTGCACATGATTCGGAAAATGAAAGTGACGAGCTGGAGGGAGCGGACAAAGTTGAGGAAATTTCAGACGAAGAAGCAGAGCTAAATATGGATGACGATGGAGCTTCGGAAGAAATTGAAGCTCCTGTATTTAATAGGGATGGAAGTGCTTTGTCGAAAGGAGAGCACAAACAAATTATAGAAGAAGAAGCAGAGAATTCTGAGGAAGTTGACTGCAACGGAGAAGAAACAGAGAATTCTGAGGAGGAAGCTGATTGCAACGGAGAAGCTGAGGAATCTGATGCATCTGAGGACGAAGCAGAAAATACTTTCATACCTGTTTCTCCTCCGTCTAGCAATTTCAACGGTGAAAACAAAAACATTGGACGCACTCCCGCAGAAACTCATGTCAACGGAAACGCTAATAACCATGTAGTAGAGAAAATAAATAAACTACAGCAAAACTCCTGTGTCATAGACGGTAAATTCCCAATCAGAACGAGGAAAGCAATGCTGGATTCTGAATCAAAAACGAGGGACACCAATAATGCATCTCTTACCAAACGTTCTTTCTTATCAAGAAGAAGGGGTCGACTGGTTGTAGAGGACGGGCCGATTGTCACTAATAAATCCGAACAGAAGGAAAGCAGTGATGAGGATGAAAGCCTAATTTTATCAAAGTGATGAGCAACAATCAGACTTCTAAATAAATAAAACATAAAAAGCAATTACGCAAACAAATTATTCTGCTGTACACATAAAATATTGACGAAATAAGTCTACATTAACTCGAATTTGCTATACGCTTGCCATGTAAGTAAAACAGTGTAAAATAATTTAACTATTGCCTGTAAGTTGTGTTTATTGTTAAATTATTATTATGTTCAAAATAATAGAATTAGGACTAAACAATTATACGTATAAAAATATTGAAATCACGGGAATACAAACTTGCAAATAAAGACCACGCAATATTACCCTGTTTAAAAATTTATAAATTATTAAAAAGTGTTTTATATATGACCCTTGTTATCGGAAACGCAACGTAGGTATGATTTCCGCTTCCGGTTCTTGTAAATCTACACAACTTGTACGCATCGTCTGAATTTAAACTTCTTACTGCCACTCCACCGAACCCTGATTGAGTTATCCAGGTAGCCTGTGTAATTTAACACGCATATTAAACGTAATATTAATTTAAGCAAGAATATGTAACATGTAATTAAAAACCTGTGATTACTTTAATTTGGGCACTCTTTTCATCATCATATGAGATCCATTCATCTCCACTGAATGCATACGGCTCAAAAGTGGAATTGTCCAAAATTACGGTAGCATTATTGGAACTTCTTAAAAATTTACAGACTTCTGGAAAGGTTACCAATCCCTGGTATCCTGTTTTACCAACACCTTTGGCAAGTGCGTAGTATCCGTGATTATCTTCGCTCATCAGCCTTATTAAAATAAAATAAAACCATGAAACAAAACTCTTACTTCCATCTCAGAACTGCGTAATCTCTTAGCGAGTATGTGTGTAGCAGCTTTTACGTATATGATCGCCCGTATGTTTGAATGCCCACGAGTATTTTGGAAGCTGGCATTCCATTCTCGTACCAGTAATTCGAAGACCATTCTACATTAAGCGTTGAGAAATAAGCGTGTTCATTCTGCAGGTGATGGAGTGGAGCATTAGGACCAGTAAAAGGGCTCAGCCAAGTGAACGCATGAAAATCGTAGCTCATTAACGAAACAAAATCCAGGTATCTGTCGATGGATATGGTTTTTATACAACATTAAATATTTTTCTCTGGATTTTGAATAAATGTTATGAAATCTTTAATTAATTAAATGAAGGATAAGGAAGATTCAACCATTCATTACATGGCAAGGCTTTCAATATCATATCCAATGTCAATGATCTCTTTCTCTGGAGGCACAGCGGCAGTCAAGAGTAACTTGGAACTGGAATTACTAATGTACTGTCGGAAATCTCGAAGGAATTCTGAGAAAAGTTGTTTTTGTCTAGATGGTCCATAAAAACAAGGATATTTCCAGTTTATCTCTAAACCATCAAACCCACGACTGTTTAAGAACTCTACGGAATGATTATAAAATCTGAAAAAAATGTATGCAAAGAATGTTGTTTTACTTTGATGTTTTAAAGTTTCAATGAAACTTTCAATACTCTATAATAACATACTAAAGTATGAGATTTCATAAGCGGAAAACTTGCCTTTGACGTTTATCTGGACTAGAAACAATCGAAACAAATTCTATTCCTGTTTCATCATTGACTGATTCTAAACTAAGGAGAATTTTCAATTTTGGATTCCTTTTCTTCAGTTTGAGAGTTCGATCGTAAAACTACAGTAAAATCCCAGCCAATCTTTTTTTTCAATACTTTTAGTTTTATAAAGTCTCATGGATCTCGTCAATGCATATTATGTATTTAATGAATTTTACCTCAATATCCTGAATATCCTGTGGTTCCAATGTAAAATGACTTCCAATTTTGGCTGAGCAGACAACAAGATGTGTACAAAGAGACGAATTTAAGGCTTCCGGAAAAACAGAATAGGGCCTGTCGTCTAGCCTGGGGATGTTATAGTAGCATAATAAAATTCTATTTTTAAAATACTGAGAACGTGGTGAAGTTGTAGATGGCACATTTCTTCCAGTAGGAATAAATATTTGTCTTCCAAGGGACATAGAATGTGTTTTAGAAAACTGAATATAACATGCTAAAATTATAGTAAGTTTCCAAATCCAAGTTAGCATTTTCTAAAAATATTTTATTCAAATTTTTCTTACGAATTTCGTGCCTTAGGAATTCATACCTCAAAAACAGTTCTCAGTACAGTAAACAAGTTTAAATTCCTATGAAAATTATTGCAATCACAGTGATCAGTCATGTGAAATATTTCCCAATGCAAGCCCACGAGACACATGCGTAATCTCAAATAGTAGGCTACCCAAATAATACACATTTCTATAGAATATTTGATTACATGTAATAGAGAGGGAAACAAACAACAAACACATTCATACGTGGGTGTATACTACATGTGTAGGAAGTGAAAATACGCTTTAAGTTTGTTGTTTGTGGTTAGTCTGGTCCATGATCTGTACTTTATTACATTCCAATGAAATGCGTTCTGATGATATACATACATACATCGTAAATTCTGATACATATATATGTCATACGGACTACTTTCTTACACAACTATAATCATACCCTGTTCCACGTATCAAAATCTAACGTAACCAAAATAGTGGGTTGAAAATTGACATGTTTAGTATTGTCCCGTACACAAGATACAAGATAAATCTCATCTTCATTCACTCTTGACAAACAGAGACGTAAAATAACTTTTAACATAATTTTAATGACTAATCATTACACGTCTGTCGTTGTATTGTATGTATGTTCAGTTGAAAATTGTTTCTGCTCTGTAAGTGCCCTAGATTCATGAATGAATGCTGGAAAGTCAACTCCCTGTAAATACAAATATATAATGAATGTAAAAATGTCAAAGACCAATTAGCCACAAGATGATGCTAAAGAAATTTGTCTAAAATAACCTGAGACTTAGCCGAGCGCACAAATCCAGAATTGGAAGTAACAGTAACGGCTTCAATTGAATCCCCAGTTGAAAAAATGATAACAGACCGTTGCTTAATATTTCCCGACACCGTGAGCAAACTGGCCTTTTCAGTTAACTGATCTGGAACTACAGTCACCCTCTCTGATAAAAACTTTGCTGCCCTTTTCTTCTCCTCCGCCCCTCCAACAGTGGATAAAATTGACTTGAATTCCCTTAGGGTAGTTTCACAACAGTATAGCTCTCGACCTAAATAAAAATCAGAAAAACTTAATTACATTTTAAGTATTCCTCATAGATAGAACTAATTCACTATAATTAATTATTTACTTTTTTAACCCTCACCTTCAAATATTTCATCCAAAATAGGTTTCTGAGGTCTCAGTCTTTCAGCTTCAGCTTGATCCGACAAAATCTTCTTTTTAAACAGGACATGAGCATGACCATTAGTTAAATTAGAAAGATACGCCAAAAGGGTGGATATGTCCAGGTTCAACCGCTTTACTCCCTCCAAGCTAGGATTAGTAATTTTCATCCCTCCTTCCTCCTCTGCAGATTTCTCCATATGTAACCCCCCTGGCGTTTTCAATGCCTGTGTGTCACTCTCCTGTAGCACCTTAATCCTAGGATGAAGCTCCAACTCTTGGTCATCTATCCTTTTCCCCACAACTTGTGCCCCAATTGACTCCAGCTCCTCCGCCAACTGCTGACTAATCCCACTGGTAAACACCACCACAACCTTTGGACTCTTAAAAAGACATGGATTCTCTGCCGCACACTGAATGTAATCTTCAGCATGGTCTACAATAGACTTCTTCCCATAACCTCCACATCCTGACGCTACCAACGCCAAACTTTTTGGATTTCTTGCAGAAATTTTGTACCAAGTGTCCCCATCACATGAAACCACATCCACAATTAACCTCCCAGTCCTCCCCTCAGAATAATTGAATGGCTTGAGCACAGCGGAAGGACACTTGGACAAAATATCATTATGCTGGCCACCATTAACTTCACCCCCACCTTTAGTTCTATTTGGCCAAATGCATTTCACAATGGAGAGAAGATGAGGAAGATTACTGGATTTCTCACGGGAGCAACTTGGATTAGACAGCTCCCTTGCCAAGGCTCTCTTTAGCTTGTCTATGCCTTCCACATGCTTTAAGTATGGGGGCACTGGATTTAACGGGTTGCTTATTGTCCCGTCTTTACCTAAAGACAAGTGGTTGGCTAACCAGTCCTCATCTTCTAAATCTGTTACGTGGACACTCATTCTTTAACTATGTCGTCTAAAATCAAGGCTCCGAGCATATACCCTAAATCTCAAAGATACTTGCAATCTCAATTGCCAGATTGCTCTTTATAATTTTTTTTACAATTTTTCAACAATTTTAACTTTAGCTTTGTGCAACTGCAACTTTTTTTTATTTTGTTTTGGGATGATATCATTGATGCCATAGAATATCATTACTATTTATTCTATGATTGATGCGATGCACTTGGAATATACTAGAGCCTGTGTTTTTTACAGGTGTTTTTTACTCTTGTTTGAGACTAGCGCTATGGATATTGGAGCAGTGCTGAAAATGATCTGCTCTGTCTCATATTCATACTGAACAAGACACGAGGACATGATTGCAGAGAACAGAAGAAGCTCCAGGTTGTTCTCCAGTACACAAGAGATGCATAAGATTAGATTGCATTCAGGTTAGAATTAGAGGTAAGAAGGTGTATATAAATTACGTTATGTTCCATTTCCTATACTTTTGCTAATGTAAAAAAATTAAGTGATTTTTATTGCTTGAGTAGCTGTATTGCTTATCTTTATATATATGATTTGTATGAATGCGACAATGACCAAGACAGCATCATGAAATAGTTGCTAGATCATGTAGAACAAAGGATAAGAGTGATTGATTAATTAAATACAATTTTTATGCTTAAAGTTTGCGACGTCGATTGCTATGATTTGAGTATGGTAGACTGTTAATAGAGCTGAGTACAAATGTGACCGTCGTAAGGCAAAAAAGGATACGATATAAGATGATACGTTTTCGTTCTATGTATATTTTTAATGAGTGGAGGTTCAAATTCTCTTGTGTACAAATTACATCATGATCTTAGGCAACACTATTAAGTGCAACGGACAGAAAAGCGACCTTCTACAATCCAACATATATAAGACTAC
>JAHZNG010004353.1:0-34210 GCA_027744375.1 Orchesellides sinensis
CGCAAGTATATGAACTGAGGAAATTTTGCTTGGTCTTATAATTGTTGAACGCAGTGTATAGAAAGAAGTAATGGGATTTTTTGGCTAATTCTTCCTCTGCAAATAGGTGACAATGACTTGACATTTGGTTGTGGAAAAAATACAGCCGAGTTTATAAAGTCAGTTCAGTTAGCTCACCTACTCTTTTTGAAGGAGACCTTGCCTTAACCGTGGGGAACCTGCTGCTGCACTTCTTATAACAAAATGAGGGAGTGAAAGGTATAAGAAAAGGAATAAGAAGGTGCTTCTCTTCTTTCTGCCTTCTTCTTGAGTGAATAAGGATAATATACCTACTGCTGTGTGGATATTGTCACCCATTGCTTCTCCAGTTTAAATGTGTATTCACAATATCTATACGTTATTTGGGTTCCTCTTCTTTTTCTTACAATAATATAAAGCGAAGCTGACGTGTGATAAATATTATCGTATAAAAATCACACGTAACTCCCAATGATTTCTCATGTTTACATTTTATTATTACCTGTTGGGGACTGGTACGAAAACATCCCATCATTGTCCATGTTTTATCGAGTATACAAACTAAACCTACTGTATAGAGCTTTCTTCATTTCGTTTTACTTGTCTGAACATTAAGAATACGATTTTTTATCTTGATTAATGTTACGATTCACAAAATAAACTTGAAGCAGCTCCTTAAGTTAAGTTTACAAATTTCATTTAAATTTGTGAATGGAAATAACAAATAAAATGTAGCATCTTCCAGTTGGATAGCTCAATTCCATTATTGCTCTGGAAAATGAAAAGTGAATGAATAAATGTTGAATGCTCTGATTCTCAAGAAGATATTATACATACCTCTTGTACAAGTATGACAGATTCCAGGTTAAAATATGTATGAATGAACGATAAAAAGAATATTTTCAAAACATGGGTGGATAGCTTATGAAAAATTTTGCCAACAAAAGTAAACACAAAGCTCATAAATTGAATGTTTACCAAAGACATTTATTTATTTATTTTCCGGGATTTGGAATTCTCAGGTGTCTATTATTACAAAAAAATGGGGAGTAGAGTTGGTTGTTGAAAACGAGAAAGTTAAAAACTGTGTCGATTTATATGCTTATGTGCTTACATGTTGAACCAGTTGTTTTTTGCCTAACAGACTGTTGTTATGTATTTATGTACGTCTACTGTTTCGTTTCTCACATGGCACAGTAATTAATTACAGCTGTCTTCATTTCAAGCATTTATCTTTTGGCAGATGAGTTACTTTTCTGTGTTTAATATAAGGATGCGAATACAAGGCAAGTTTTCCTGGTGGTAATGGTACATTCCCTTTCAAGTCCTTATATGTCAGGTAAAACAAACGCTGCTGTCAAAGAATAAGCAAAAGGAGCACCGGACTCAATTAAGTCTCATCATCAATTTTGTTTTTCACTCCCACTGACACACGACTAGGATTAGTTTCATCATTTCATCATGAAACAAACAACGCCATCACTCACGAAACGTATGTAGGCACAGAAGATTACATTTCTCTCATATTGTTTAATTTCTATTCATTGTATCATGCGGATTGCAAAGGGATCGGTGGCGATAGCAAAACCCATGGAGTGATTAACCTGCGTTTGTAGTCCCACTGTGTACTCTCTCGTCTCATGGTGAGAGAGAATCAGTTCGGCTATGCCTGTTATATTTCAATAAAGACACCGTACGGTAACGGATGGGAAGTAATTAATCATTTGGAGCAATCCTATCTAACTCAACAGCCAAAGTAATGCCGGCTCATGATAGACATCCATGTTTACAGATTTTAACAACCTATGTAGTTTACTTTATTCTTAAATACCGGATACATTTTAGAAAGGACTTAAATTAGGTAAAATTATAAGTTCTAAATGCATGCTTTAAGAGTGCTACCAACATGCCAAAGTCAATTTTTAATTGTATATAATCTTACACACTTTAGTTTTTACGGTAAAAAGGAGACCTCAATTGATCCCACACACATGCATTTAATTTCAAGTTGAGTAAATATACTAAATGTATTCCCAGCCCCTTAAAGTGAACAAAAGGTACTGCATTGGTAGTCCTCAAAAGTCCCTATTTAAATATAATCCGATTAGGATTCTCAGGTATAATTGACATTACCGAGTAAATACAAAAACAAAACTGACATGTCAGAATAACGAATTCATTTAAATGATATCGGATGCATTGTTTGGAAAAGGAACACCGAAGTAGCAAATACGTCGATGAAAATATTGGTCAGCTTAATATTTGAAGATTGACAGAGTAGGAACTATAATCCTTAAAACAAGTCGAAAACGATACCCCTTCTTGTGAAGATTAACTTTTTAGCTCTATTTATTTCCTTCTATTTTTTAAATACAAAGTACCGAAGCAAAGCGTACCTCCCTGGTACGCCTGATCCTGCCCTAATGTCACAAAGGGTGTAACCTAAACAAACCCCTTGTTTCTTGGTCAAGTTCACGATTTCCATTACAAATTTCCTATATATCTACATATGCATCCATATACATGTACAGAAACGCAAACGAAGCATCATCCTAAACGATTCCACATAAATACATTTACTCGTTATATATATTAAATACTGTGTCAAGAAAAAAAGTATTCTTGTACGGAGAACGCTTTTTTCTTCCTTTTCTTTCCGTAGATCTTATGTTTTCTTAGAAAAGAGTCGTTTTTAACTAGCATGTAAGTCAGCAGGCATGCTGAGACTTATGGGACACTTTCCTTTGAAAGAGGTCCGAAAAGTGGCTGAATGTGTGTATTGTGTATCATGGAATCCCTAAATTCTACTAACTGTTGGTATAATACCTATACAAAATCTTTACATACGGATGGAACGTATAAAAGTAGCTACTAGAAAAGGTACCAACGCTTCCTTCCACTGTCCCTTTGTGTCCTATTGCTTTGCCTAATTATATTTTGCTCCCATGTACACCCAAAAGTCACAGGGACTTTGAAATTGATTTTCAATCACCAACTTGAGCTGGTCACAGTCACATCTACAAACAATTTCTTCCTAAAAAGGAGTTTAAACTAAGTTTTAAGGTCAATCTCACCTTGCCCCGGAATATCTCTAGCATAGCATAAGTGCTAAAGACATAGCTTGCAGTGTTGACATTTCAAAGGATATTCAAATTGAAACTTACATTCTTTCAATAGTGTTTGTTGAGGTTATCAAGTGTTTTAATAAAAAGTAATTCCCTATTGTTAAGAAAATAACTAACTAGTTACAGCTTCCAAAGAGTGAAGGAAGCATTTAAGTCGACAAACCGGAAAAGTATATATAGTTTCACAATGGAGGGACTCTTCATGAATTCTTTCAATTCCCATCATCATCACCATCAATATGGATCAATGCAGTCTCACCAGGTATGTTATTCATCAATTTGATTCCACAGTAAGGGTAAAAAACTGGATATTTTAATTTTTGTAATTTTACGAACAGTTAAGTCTCATTATTTCTCACTTGCAAAACAGAGCAACAAACAGTTTGCAACACAACAACTCTGAAAACATTAATTTGAAACATATATATGCATATACCTACCAACGTCATCAACATGTATTTTTTCATTCTTCCCCGTAATAACGATAAAAACTTTAGCTCATATGTATTCTATCCAACGATGACGATTTTAACAATCTAGCTATTCTTGTTCGGTTTTCTGGTATTTCAGAGCTAGCTTATTGCTAGTGCAAAATGGAAAGAGAAAATTATAGGCTTTACCACAACTTCTGCTTTAAATGCAGCTTGAGCGAGAGTTGCTCTCATACATAGTACATATATGTTCCATTTGTATAAGGTACATAAAAAAGTAATCTTGCGGCATTTTGTTTTTAGATTCTTTCCCTCTGTTTCTCCTGACTCCGTCCCTTATCGCATTATGTCTGAACAAGAGACAGAAGTAGAAACTAAAAACTAAACAAAGTTTGGTACATATAATATTCAAGTATGTAGTAATGGTCAAGCCGGCATTACATACACTTATATATTACATTTTTTATACCTTACTTTAAATGTAATTTCTGTTCAACATAATATTCTTATTGTTACCCAGTCGTAATTTCCATATTAGAATCCTGAATGACGACTATCAGCCGTATCGTTCAATTTAAGAGAGTAATATAAAGTTGTAGGGTGCATTAGACGAGTCGAGTCCTCGTATAAAATAATCATCACCTGAGTAAGAGTATCATGATATGAATGATGATGATATTATACGATCGTATCTAGAAAAAAAGTTTTTATGGGATACCTATTAAGCACTTCCACGGTAGTACAGGTAGTTACATATACATATTATACAAGAATGAGTAACCGCTTTTTTCCTCTAAGAAAATAAAAAGCCTATTAAAAATCAAATATTATTACCTCCACTTCAACTTCTCAAAAGCTTAACGATTGGCGTAACAAATATGGCTGAAGAAAAAAAATTGTAAGGAGTGGTTGATAGTAGGAGAAGCTGAATGGTTCATGTGCTGCGTTATAGTTGCCGGTTTATTTTCAATAAATTGCCGACAAGATAGAATGACGGCTATAAAAGGTAATCCAGTAGTCAAGATGATGAAGATAATCTATCCTTCTGCTTACCCTTTCATGATACCTTACATCCTCATAGAAAATATGCATTAATTTTTAATGTTATTTACCGACTAACAAGATGTAGACTCATTTTTTTCATACCACATCAATAAACTTTCAGCTAGACACATCGTATGGGAAAATGTTTACGAAAACCGGACCTTATGATAACGCTAATTCTTATCTATACATATGTTGAGCCTTTAATGGACATTTTAAAGACGGAAGGTTAATTTGTATATGATTTCAGCTAGCACAACTTCCATATCACTACCCTTCTTTTGGAAGTCATATGAACATGGCAATGTCAGGTCTTCCATACCACCATCACGCTCATCATGGAAATTTGTCTGTCAGAGGCAGTGGGAGCAATATCAGTAGCAACAGTTACGGGTCATCAGTAATTTGCTCTGGTGATGGCAATACATCTAACATTACCACCAACACTGGTTCACCTTCTTCCACTGGAGCAATGACTACAGGAGGATCCTTCATGTCAATCAACCAGCAACACCACCATCCACATACAGCAACCATATCATCGTCATCATCATCAACAACAAAAGAACATTTTCAGTGGTGGCACATGCCACCAACTCCTCCACATCCCCCTCCGTCTCATTTACAGTCGTCTCCTCCGCCCACTTCGGCTCCAGCTCCAGGCCCTAATGTCAGTGTTGCGTTTTTTACAGCGACGAATCCAGCTTCTACGGTCAATGCCAACATCATAAACAACAACAATAACAGTACGCAAAATTCCTTATCCATGGCTGCTGCAGCCGCTATGATGGCGTCTGTTGGTATGATACCTGCAAGTGTTGTAGCTCAACAGAGGAAATCTAGACGGTGTCGTTGTCCTAACTGCCTAGCTGGAATTCAGCCCATTTCGGGTACTTATTAATTATTACTATATTACTTTTATTTCCGATCTTTACAGCTTTGATATTGTGATAAGTAACGCAATACCTACAGAGTAATCAACTCAAGTCTACTTTTTGTATTTGAGCTTTCTATGCACGCAGCATGTAATCTAAAGTAGTTTGACTTTTTACACCAATAGTTTCTCATGGTGTTGACGGGTTAAAGTTACACCACTAGCTAAATTATTGTATTCTTTTTCCGACTTCTGGTTTTATTATGATGACGGTTAATGGTCATTTTGTGGGCTTGGTTTTTGTATTTGATTTTGATATGAGCGACATGCTTGATACCAGAAATAGCTCATTTTTATGTAAAAATGAGGCGTGGACAAATAGAGCTAATGTCCTGAAAATAATGTGCTTTCTCAGGAAATCTTTCGCTTCCATTTGCTCCTGGCGTGGGAAGGATTATACTTTCACAGTCATTCCACACTTTTAGCTTGGCTTCTCTGTGTACCTATCCAACTATAAGTATATTTATGTATGCAATTTAAAAAGCTTGGAATAGGACCATTTTTTGCATTACTTTGTTACCTTGCTCTTGGGCAATCTGAAACTGTGTGTTTAATGAACCCTCTCTAATTTGTTTTTTGCAGCCCCTGGAGAGAAAAAGAAGAAACGACAACATATTTGCCATATTATTGGATGCGGCAAGGTAATTACCACAATTCATTCAGTTTACTTCCCTGTGAAGAAGAATTCATGTGCATAAAAAATAAATCTGTACATTAACAGAACACCATCCATGTTTTATCATATTTTATCACTTTCACATGCAAAGTCATGTACTTGGCACAAATAATAGTTTTCTGTAAACGGACATTTTAAACCCATTCAAAGTTTAACGAGACCGCAGTAAAGGCAGTTGTTAGTGTCATGATGATACTCTTATTCAATCTTATGTTTTTACCTTGTTAACGAATAAGACTAGAGCAGTTTTTTCAACCAACTTTTTAAGGACTAGGATCCTTTAAATAACTATAATTTCAATAATTAATCTGCTTACCTTTCGTTGGTTGCTTTCTCTACCTGCTTCATGTTCATACCATCCTTATGACATGACAGTTATTCTGCAAATGTAGGAACTTACCTGCATTATTGTACCCAAGCATAATATTTTTATTCACAAAGCGTGAACGGTATATGTATGTACATTGAAATGTATACACACACACACCAAAGCAAAAACCTCTCAACAAGCCTGATAAGTATAGACATTAAGTGGCACAGGGAGTCGCCCAAGATATAGTTTTTGGTTAGAAAAATGATAGTTTTCGGATCCAGTAAATATCATCGTGACATAAACAAGCCACCAAAAATGTGTGTAATAATATATTCAGAGGCAGTCAAAGGGGCTTTGAAAATTTTAGCACTTATCTGAATAAAAATGGCAATGAAGCTAGCAATAATAATTTTTTGATTACTGTAATTTTCCCAATTACTGCAGCCCTACACATAGGAGCTTTACTCAAAATTTCATGATATAGCAGAGCAAAGGATGATATTAGACGTAGTTGTATAATATATATTATGCGGAAATACATTTGCCGAAACGCTATGTAAAGTTATTGTAGCTTTGACGGAGGTAAAATCATTTTGTATTTACGGAAAGAGGGTAGCTCACCTTTTATATTTCTTCACATCTAATAAAAGAGGCTTTCCAATACTCTATTCATGTAGGTAGATAATTTTTCATATATTCATGATGTATGCTCATTTATTTGGATTTCCTCAACTGATTATATATGTGTGTGCAAGTAATGTATGAATATCGTGTTCATCGCTTTAAAAAGACGTGACAACATTCCATGGTCCACTTACAACGGTTTGTGGCTTAACAGTTGACGATATAACTGTTGCTATTTTGCTGTGATTGAGTTTTTGGTCATGTTCCGTGATTTTTTTCCTCATGTGAGCAGGACATGTATGCAATAATAATAAAATAATTGCAAGTATTTTTCATGTAAGTTGAAAACCGAAGAGAAGAGCCGCTTTACAATCACCTCACACTCACCGCTTTTTTCACGCATTGTGCCGAGCACAACGATGTGGTAGTCTGAGATAGACACGCTCGTTAAAATATGGACACTTTATAATTTTCTATTGGATAAATATAGCTCAGCATCCAAAAAACTAGCTTTTTGCCTACGCAAAATGCACTTTAAAATTACTAGAATTATTTATGCATTTGCGTTCAAGAGAGATAATGAAAGTAGGCATGCATTCATCGTGTCCACTTATTTTTTGTCAACGTACTTTAAAGAACAAAAATATAAAATTGGCTTTAAAAAATTGTACATACTTGTTGAAACATCGGCACAATTATTATCGTCAGTTTTATATGCAGGTGATTTCATTATGTATGAATATGTGTGATTAGTAACTTAAACTTTATGTATCACGCAAATGAATACATTTGTATCAACCCTTGGTCAATCTATCTGTTTTCACTAATATTCAATTACATAACAATTTTCCCCATTTTATCCTTGTTTTTCTAGCGATCACTTGTCAAAGCATGTAAAAACACACACAAACCCTTCAGCAAGAAATAAAGCTCACAAGCTTCTGGAAAATGGGAGCAATGATAAAACATCCTCTGATGCACCAACAGACAAGAAAATTAAGTCTGACTCAAATATTATACCTGTGGAAGTCTCGTCAACAACAAGAACACCTGAACCTGAACACAAAGTTAGTAACATTTTGTACAAGCCAAGGGACCCGTCCCTAACTTCCAGGAATCATACTGAGGAGCAAAAACAAGGACTGAAAACCTCTTCCAGTGTATCACCAGGGTCAACAGATTCGGACAATTCTTCTCATCCAGCAGTAATAACATCCACTCTGAGTGCTGCTTCACCTTTCCTTAAACAATATCAGCAACAAAACTTTGACGTAAATAATAACTCTGACAGCAATAGTAATAACAAACAAAATGGTAGCAGCAGCAATAACAACGGGTTTCAACTTTTGCTGGATAATAATAATGTGCATAATAAAACTATGAGTGCTTTCAGTATAATGAATATAAGTAAAAGTAATAACAATACTGACAACAATAGCCATGTCACAAGTAGTAGCAAGAAAGTTGACACTATTGACAGCAGTCAATTCTCCGTTTTGTCACCAGCTCCTTCATCAGTATCACCTTGCTCCAGAAGTACTAGCAGGGGTTCATCAGCATCATCTTCTGGGACGGAGAGTAGCAGCTTGTCAGGATTACCTATTGTGATGCAATCATCCTCGATGACTTGTGTCAAACCTGTGTCACCGTCTTACTATTCAAATCAGTTTGCTTTCCGTAATAATCATGAGTATCATCATGGCAGTAGCCCAAGTCCTCCTAATCGATTGATTAGCAGTGGCTCAAGTATCGGAATGAGTATGAGTAGCAGTCTTCACAATGCCCCTCATCTCACCAACTTTAACAGCTTGAACAATGGTAGCAGTCAGTCCTCATCACCAAGCCAAGTTCATCATTCCCATGTTCCTTTCTACTCAAGTGGTACCACAAGTGCTACTCCTTCTCACTTTGCTGCGAGTAGCAATAACAAAGGAGGCAGCTTATTCTGGTGAATTCAAGTAGAAGCGAGGACGCCTGCTCAAAAACTTTCAATATGTCAATCGTAGATGTAAATTTTTTCTAAAGATTGACAATTTTTTATCGAATACGTTCTTGTCCATTTAATAAACCTGTTGCGTACGATTGCAACAAAGCTAATTGTTAGGCCGGTGAATTTTTTTAACTTTAATGTAAATGTAAGTATATATAACCATATTTTGCACGGGAATATTTTAAATAGTAATGTACAACACTGTAAAATTATTTTACAGTTAAGAGCTACGATTGTAATTAAAATAGTTTGTTTTACTTTCGAGCAGAGTTGTTTTTAAATTCGTGTCAGTTAGTCAGAAATGATCGAGAGTCTTCAAATTTGAGGATATGGTTTATGATGTTTGTTTTATATTTACTAAGTTTTGTATCCCGTCATTAATCAACGTTTGTTCAAGTCACGCGTAATACTTGTACTCGTTCCCTTGTTTTTAAAATATGTTCGGCACGTAGTACATGATATATGGTGTACATAGTGTACAAATAATACTGATATAATATATGATGCTATAGGGTATTTTACTAATTTTATTTGTACAGCAAATACTAGAACTATATAATAACTAACATGTTTTATCTAATGCTCAATTTCCAATCATAAAGTAGAACATATAAACAATCACCATTAACCTCATGATCAAGTTACCACGATGCAATTTTTTGTCAATCAATCAATCATTCATTCAGTGCCAAACCAATAAATTTTGTTGAAAAAGATTTGACATGTTCAGCTCTTAAATAATTAGAGCAATTTACAATTTTCATGAGTCATGATTCCACATATGAACGCATTTTGCGTGATCTTTGTTCAAACAACAAATACTAAATACGTATGTATTTGAAACTTAAAATCATTTGTACATATTCACATTCCGTTTGTGATTAAAAACCCAGCCAAATGTATATAGCCACAGCCACATACATTAAAAGTCTAAGAAATCCCTTGATTAAACTCTTACACGGAGAAATTAGTTGACCTCGCAGAACGCATTAACCCTTTATGTGCAAACCTTTTTGTATGTATGTATGCATTTGTACACACGCACATCTAACCTTTGCTGAGTTTATACCTCCTATACGTATGCGTTACTGGATGCCTTCAAGGATTAAAAATAAAACATGAGATTTTAAACACTAGAAAATTACTGAGCAGGTAAGCCTAAAACAAAATCAGATCCGAGATCATTTTATTGGGGAAAAAGCTTCTGTGCTGTTGTTTCTCTTATACGCTTTTAACTACTGCTTTTTCTTGTACACATCTACATCGCATACTCCATCGCAGTATGGAGCTGACATACTACTAAGATGTAATAACAATATAATGATGATGATGATGGTCAAAAAGGAAAACTATGAGGGTAAGTGGGAACTGAATAAGAAAAGGCGAGCCACAAGAACCTGCCGACTCGCTCCCCTGGTTGACCAAAGCCTATAATTTGGTCTCCATGCCTAAAAAAATAAATTTAATATCAGCTGTCCTTTTCGATTACAGTCTCGCATTGTTCTTTTCGCCATGAGCACCTCCACACATACTCAACTCGAACGCTTCTCATTCATCTCTCATCATCGTGTTGTTGTTTGTTACTTCTGAGCAGCTCCTATGCAGAATAAGGATTCGAGGGCAACTTGTGCTTTTTACTGCACATTTTTCCAACAGTAATTCCTCGACTTTTTAATATATCATTAATATCTCTCACAGCATTCATCGTAATACTCTATATGAGCACATATCATCATCCCTGGCTATACAACTCTAAGGATATCTGATAAATCCTTCTTGTGCACCAACCTATACATATAAAAGTATAACAACGCTTAAGTATATTCTCGTGGAGCAAAGAGCATAATAAAGGACAACTTTTGTTTTTACTTTCTGAATACCTTGCCAAGATCAATCTTTTTTGGCTCTAGTAAATTGTGGTATAATATAATCGTAATAGCATACAATCAGATTCAAACGAATTGTAAAAATTGACTTGGTACGATTGTTTGTTCGCATTTGCATATCTACAATATTTGTGTCTCTGTGTATATTATACTTTTTATTTGTATTTATTGTACGTACAAGATGAAAAACATTGTGCAATTTTGTGATTTAATTGTATTCACAGACGTACGTAAATTATTAGGGATCTGAGTTGCATATAATCATAATACTTAAATGTTCTTGAAGAGAATACGTATGATTAATGATAGGCAGTGCCAATACAAATAAAATTTCTGGATGCACTTGATTCATATGTTTTATCAATTTTCAAAGACTACCTTTTGAGTAATGCAAAGAGAAAAAAAGGTAGTAAAATATTTCACTATAGCTGAAAGGCACTTTTTAGTAAGTCAGTAGAAAAGTATTCAGCTTTTACCACTGTTCTTCAGGCAAAGCATTGTCTATATTTCGCAAAGCATTAAACTCTCTATGCATTGTCAGTATCATGTACCATCATATAGTATGAAAGAGATTCACAGCTCAGTGTAATATACCCATCGTACTGTTTTTGTGCAAATGTATGTATTCAGTTTTTGCAGTGTGGTCTGTTAGCATAACACTTAAAACGATTCTCTTAATTAAGAAGTTTCAGTGGAAAGGATTTATTAAACTACTTATTCTATAAGTTTACTTTATCATATTCTTCATCTAATGAATAACTGTCTGAAAATCATAATCAATAAATAAAACTGGAATAAATGCTTCTCCTAATGCTGATTTTGCAGTCTACCTGATACGTAATACGACAGTGTGATAAACAAATTTATCGAAGTGTGTGGTAGTCTATGTTAAATTTTCCCCAACAATCCTTTGTGTTTCTTGACTAAGGTAAAAAGATCTTTAATTAAAATTGGTTAATTACAAAGTGAAGAGTTAACACTTAACACCATCCTAATTTCATTTAACATACCTTTCTCCAGCTGGACAACGTGAATTTAAAATAAGCAAGGAGTTTTCGACTTTCATAATCCATTCCCTGGAATATGAATTAATTTTCATAAAATATGTATTGACAAATAGTGTATAAAGCGCTTTTAATTTCGACTTGCTAAAGTATACTATTTTCAAGGAAAGTTTAAATTTGGTTGCATTGACTATTGACTCTCAGTAATCAAACCTGCCAAGTATATACCTTCGATTCAGACTGAGACTCCCCAAGAAGCTAGTATGCAAAAAGGGAACGTGGCTTAACAAAGACAAGGCGTGTGTTTACAATACGTATATATACATTCGTGGATTTATTGAACTATTTCTCATAGAAAAAACTGTATTGCAAACTTCCTTCTGCCTGCCTTGCAGCGATTGGAACCTATGCTTTAGAAAACTCCGGTGAAAAAACCATATTTCTGTCAAATTGGTTTATTCTTGTGAAAACTTATAAACGTAACTGTGTACACATTTAAGAATGATCAGTGTAAAATGAACCACAAAGTAATTTCAATTACTACTACCTGTGTTTGGAAATAAAATCAGTTTTTTAAATCCAAATTCGGTTACCAAAGAGGGGCAATATATCAAGAGGATTTTTGGAATTCCATTGAAATCAAAAAGGAAAAACAATGAATGTAAGTTGAAATAACATTTTGATTATTTTAAAGCAGAATTCAGCATACGGGAAATAAAATTATTTAAAGTCCCGAAATCGGTGATAAACAACATACTCATACATACATATAACCGGCCAAACGGTTTTGTTAAAATCCAATTGACCCATGCTAAAAGCATGAACATCGCCACATGCATTTGTGATTTTCTTAGAATCAGAAACCTGCTTCTTGAAATATTAATGACAGCAATACCCGAGCTAAATTCACTAAGTAAACATGAAGGAGTGTAATCATTAACTTATCATCTCGTGCAAAATATATCATGTATGCAAATATAATGTGACACGTGAAAAAATTGTTAAATTATGGCAAGTATCATATTTTCTTAAACAAGCTTAGGCAAAAAGTACACTTTGAATTATTCTGTTAAATTTTTACCTACAGTAATATCTTAACATCCATCCTATGAATTAATAATGTCCATTGTTGTTCTAACTTCTTCGATGTAGTTGGAAAAAAGAATCATCATTATCGTCCTTATGATCATCACACGAAAGATGAGAATTTAATCTATAAATCAATATATGAACAATCTTAATTGTAGGTTTCAAACAATTTTCATACAAGCCTTATCTCTCATAAACAATTCATTTTATATCAAGAACATGATTTTTTATGTTTAGTAAGTGTTTGTATAATGTGATATAAAGATGCACGAATAGAATACTCCTTGAGCGCACGCAGCAAATCAAACTGGCAAAAGACTTGGCTGATCAGCATGCAATGTATATTTTGCGCTTACACTTTTTTGATATCATGGATTTTTATCTCTTCCATTCATTGTTTCTTTTGTGAATGAATGAACAATTTTTATTTATGAGGGTCGCTCCTGCATAGTACAAATTCAAAAATCTTATTATTTCCTCGTATACACATCAAATGTAATTCTCTGCATGCATAAACTTTTCCCATTAAATTTGACTCATCAGTAATGCTGCTCGATTGTTTAGTAAAGTTGTAATTCATATTGATGGATTTTAATGTTTTATGATAATGATGATGTTACAAAGATAATCACGTCAACAAAAGATAAAGTGTGCTGAGAATATTCACGATTTAGGTAGTCTTACACTTACTTGTATTGTTTTTTCTAAAATTCTTGCGCATATTTGAATGTGTTCTTGCAGACCTTATTCATATTTGTACTCAAAGGGAGTTGATTGAAATGATAAAGTTTAAAAATTGAATGTGTAGATGTAAACTTATAACAAGATACCAGTTACAAAGTCAGCAATCTTTGATTTTTACTCCTTTGTACACATCAGCAAGCATCTTTTGCCCAAGTGACTTTCTCGACTAATCCCAGAGATGTCATTTCTCTTTGTAGCGCAGTGATACGGTTGCATTTGCAACACTGAGCAAGGTACAACCGTTTTATACCCAGCAGCTATACAGAAAGTACTCAAATGAACCAATAGTCCCAAATGTTTTTCTTTCCTCAGCTCTCATTGATATCCGCTTTCATTTGTAATGTTCCGGGATATCTATTTCATGTACAGAACTCAGGACAGTTGCATGCATAGGTAATATGCTTTGTTGTAAATGTGAAATGAATTGATTGAGGAGTTTTCAGTGAATATGTATTTATAAAATTAATTTTTCATTAAAACCTCCAAGACTGCTCATATTTTTGAATGATAACCTATGAATACATTGCTGCTGCTGGTTCCTTTTTTGTGACAAGTTATTCGTACAGGGCGTTTGAGTTGTTTTAATATTGTAACTCTTAAGAAAATTGACTTGACAAGACACGTCATGAGTCAACATGTCATCCTTTTCTTTCCTGTCAGTCTTCATTTTGTTGCCTGACTGACTGCTCTCCGCTGCTGCTGTTGCTGTCGTCTACAATTTTATTGTCGTGTTTGCATATTACCTATTTTCTTATTCTTAACTTTATTCTAGCAACAAAACAATACCCCAAAACGAATTAGGCTATGAACGTATATATTGTAATGTCCATGCATGTAAAAGAAAGCAAGGTCGTACATGTAGTTCCATCGTAACATAACCACGCAAGGCAAGTTGTCTACTTTCGTGTCTAGATAATTTTTTATATATTTTTTACAAATTTTTTTAGCAGACTTTCGTCTTACGTTTGTCTTGCAGGAGCATGCATGATGCATGCATGCATCCCATCTGCATAAAATTATATGTGTTAGAGATTGTAATCTCATCAACTTAAAAAAATACTATTTCTGCTTGTCGAATTTTAATGGTCGTATGTGCGGGTGTTACTAAATTTGAATATTTAAGCAGCATATGAGTTTAATATTTTGGAAGTAATGAGATAATTGCTGGTGTCATCTTGCTTTAAATGGAAGGCTCGTCGTGATTCGCCATAATCATTCGCAATAGGAGCAGTTGATGTGAGGTATCAGATGTACAGCTTCATGCTTTTTTACATAATGTATCGCCATTAGCTTATAAGGTGGGTACTAAAAGCTTGCATAATTCTATCTTTTTTTCATAAATTAGATTTCATATTATGTTAACCAGTTGCCCATATCGCTATAATATCTTATCTTAAAATATAACCGGCAAAGCAGAGTAAGCCCAAAATGAAAATAAAAAATGTATTTGATCGAACCTACGTATTTTACCAAAATATTTATGAATTTCGTCGAATAATTGACCAGACCTGCATCAAAAGGAAAAACCAAATAAAAAATTAAGGGTTGGTTGATGATGTAATAATGATCGTATGATTAACAATACTTTGTGAGAATTTGTGATTTAATGTGCACTTGTTGATGTTTATGTTTTCGCAAATTTTTCTCACCTTCCTTTCGTTGCACGCGTGCACTGTTAATAAATGTTCCAAATGGATTTGGTGTGCTGGCAATAATCTAGCATTGTTTAAGGGATTGTTGCAGTTTGTACAACATTCAACTAACGTGATCTTTATGATGCACCCCATGTTGATTCCTCATGTTACCAGGTTTTAAATATCACGTTTAACGATACAACACCCTCATTATTTTGAAAAAAAAAGTTTTTTATATCGCAAAATTTCAGGTTGCGGTGTGATGTGAGTATGTGTACGATTCGCGGATTAGCAATTAGCTTGTCAAATAGTCGAGTACGTTACTTATTTAAGGTGTACAATTCAAACTTGATAAGATAATGGAGAAATGACACGCTATCGTTTGTGTGTGGTTATGTGTATGACTGCGTTTGGAGAAAACTTGACTCTTTCATGTCTGCTCATCTCTGCGATTTAATGAGGGGTTTAATACAAGGACTGCGAGATAGGTCAAAAGAAAATCTATCTTGGGGGATTCAATTTTGTTACTTTTGCTTGTATACTGCATAAAAATGCATATAATAATTATTATCGTCATAAAGATGGCCAAATCGCAAGTTTTTAAAAATGCAATGAACTGTTAACCTTTTGTTTTCTATAAAAGCTTCCACGTTATAAATTCTCTTAACCGCCGTAAGGTATTCTGGTTAAAAGACAGGTACAAACAACCCGCAGGTCGTAAAAGCAAACATTAAGTAAATCATAAACGTACAGCGAATATATTTAGTATTCACTTTTGGTTGATCGATTTGATGTTATTGGCAGATTTCTGATGAAATGGGTAGCTATACTCCCCTATTTCACCAGAACCCCGCACATCATCAGTGTGAAATGCGAATTCTAAATGACCAAATGTATGTAAGCACGAATGAAATAAAAAACTTCCCCTAAAGACCAAACCAAATTCGTAATTTATTCCAAGAATATCATGTTCATACACATAAAAAGTATCTACAGTTCGGTTAAAAAAGAATTTTATTGTGTTAGGCCACCTTTTCTCACATGTTAAATTTTTCCTTTGTACCATCATCTGAATAAATGCTAACTTGCTGCAAGGCAAACAGAGACAGCCTGAAGTTAAATATTTCGATCCAATTATTTTTATATTATTGCCATCTCTTCGTCATTTCCAGCCACCCCAAAGACATTTTACTTGCTCCCATTTTGTATTGTGGTCGATACACACAAGTTTTCTATGCTACTTTGAGTCCCGAGGGAAGTTTTTAAGGTGGCTACCTAACTTAAAGGTATGGAGAAGAATGACTGCGAAGCTGATAATCGCTCTGTCCGTTTTGGGTCTTTAGTCTTTACATTCGAAAACCATTCTCATGCTAAGTTGTCCGTTTTTCCGTGGCAAGAACATATTTTTGTACACCGTCTGAATGCAAATATACAAATGTAGAAATAAAATACACATTAAAATAATATCTATTGAAAGTTGTTGAATGTAATAGTTTACTCTGTATAATAAAAGTTGTATATAGTATCGCGTGCAGAAAATTGGATTGGCGAATTAGCGGAAAAAAATATATTCAACTTTGGGTTCGTGAGAGGCAGGAAAGATGCTTAGGTTTGATATAAAAGTTTTCAGTGTACAAGATAAACTTCTTTACCTATAAAAAGACATGGACTTAATACATGCATGAATGCCAACCTTTTACTTTAACCAGCCAAGTTTGTATATTGCTATTTTATAAAAAATGATATGCATGTATAATTAAATGTTTTATCCATCTACATACACTTATATTGTATGTACATTTTTACATGAATACTTTCTTGGGTAATTTGAAATAACCACGTAATTTAGATATGTTAAATGAAAAAGTGATGAAAAATTGTTTTAGCACGTAACCAATAAACGCTACTATTAACAAAACGTTTAGAGTTGAAACAGTAACAAAACTTGGGCTGATTTTAGGGTATGCAAAAAATTCGTGGTGGTATCTAAACCCAGTAACATTTAAAGAAAGTTTTTACACAAATGGTGTATTTTATTCGGTTCACTCAACAATTTAAGTAGCATATATTGAAAGCAAATGATTATCATCTGTGACTAAAACATCAATTTTGGAAGTTTGTATTTGATAGTGTATGAATAAATTGAATAAATGAATAGCTCGCATAGCTCGTAGGTAGATGTGATGGATACTGTTCAAAAGTTATAGAACCGAAAAGTTTGTGGCACATTTCAGGAAGAAAAATGATACTGTAATACCTACTCACCATGAATGCTTGCAGAAAAGGTTTGAATTATTGACCATTATTAGAACACTAACTGTGATACGGCAATTATCAGAAGCAACAACTGGAATATGGTAAAAATGTATCAATAAAAGTTAAGCCTTTTTGAAAATGTAAAAGGTTCTCACCAAATCACATGAAATTTTTTTAGCATCTTTACTAAAATGGAAGTTAGTTATATTAGATTTATTGTTTTAATTCCGTTATAAAATAAAGTACAAGAGTGTATGTATTTATGGCATTATTTAGCTGGCAATGCATCAAAAATATCTTTATTATAGCCGCTTATGTATTTTAGATTTTGTGGCGAATTCGCAAGATTTTTGTGCTATGAAAAACCACCTAATTATAGGTTTCAGTAAAAGAATAAAACCAGGAGAAAACAAATTCAATTAAAGCCAATTCTTCTTATGACTGTACCTTGATCGAATTCACATCAATTTCTTAGCTTTAATGCACTCAATAATAGGCGTTTTAAAAATTACGGTGTACATTTCTTTCCCTGCAGCCACCATATGCAAAAATTCTGTAATACTTAAGCCTCAAGCTTTGAAGAGTGATTGAGGGATGGGAAAAGGTTGGAAAGTAGACGTTGTACAACAGTTTTACAAGCACCTACCCATTTATCATATTACAATATAGGTACGTATAAAATACCTATGTGAAGCAAACTAACCATGCTATGCATACCCCACGACTTAATTTAATTCAACCGCATCACTTAAGATTTCTTAGCATAAAACTATATTTAATTTAAAAGCCAGATGAGAGGAGTAGAGTGAATAGAGACTAACATAGTGTTTAAAAATCAACATGAATTCATACAATATTACCACGCATTTTATGCATCATAGATTTCCACACTGACAATTAAAACCTTAGCATCTAAAGAAAAAATTGTTGGAGAACAAGATGGAAATGTAAGGTTCTTTGACTGGTTTTAATTGTATCTTTTAAGAGGAAAAATGTGATGAAAATGGGGGAATAATTGATGATGGTATTTCCTTAACTCTACCACTACCATTTAATACAGAACACCGTGTGTACCATCGCAATTAATTTATCCATTTCAGCTTGCTTTTATATCAATCTCCTCTAAGAAATCAAGCTGTTCTTAGAATATAAATAAACATATATATTTATGCACGTATTTTAAAACACCATCCTTGTATACATTAAACGTAGCCTTCCTTCTGATGTTTCCTACACCTCGTTTATTCCATCTCATATATCAAGAAAAATTGGTATGATGAGTTGTTATTGATATTTTGTGTAGCTATTGTGGTGGTGGCTCCTGTTATTATTACGGCGATGGTCTGAGAGATAAGAATAAAAAATTCGAAAGAAAAAAATTATTTTTGCATGTGTTTCACACGACTGAATGATGACTTCAGTAATTTCTTTGATCCTGTCTGTCGATACGTATTCTCATCGTGTATGTTATTTTTATACTCTACACGTTTTCTGACGGCAACAAAACAGCTTCAGCAGGAGTCTAAACAACTTCATGAAAATTTGTGCTCTGAACCTCGTAAAACATTTTATAAGTTATGAACAACACTATATAAGTTATGAATATAAAATATAAATGTATACACGTAGTAAACTTTTCCTGTTCCTTTAAAACAACATCATGAAGGGAAGAACATAATATAAGCGGGGGAGCAGAAAACAATTTTCTGCAATTATCTCATTGCACATTCCATCAATTATTCCCAACCCCACCTCAAGCATTAATTAATTACGCATAAAATATTTTTAATTAGTCACTATCACGCTTAGCAGTTTAAACCAGATTTGAATACTGCAGTGGATTTTTTTTGGTGAGCATCTATATTTGCGGCATATTATACATAAATTGTGGGTTTAATGATATTTTAAAGATAAGCTGATGTTTCCGGCCATGTTGATTTGCTGCATATGTATGTACATACATAACATAGGTACTTGGTGGTATACAAATGTACACAAAATGCAGTTGAGGGTAGTGTTGTGTGTATAGTTGTGATGGGGGTGTTTGGCTCCTGGTGAAATGCATAACTCTTTCTTTAGGAGCAACGTTGGTTACACATTCGGCGATCTTTTAGTGTATTAAAAAAGTCCTCGGGGTGTGAATACATTAGTTTCATTCCAGAAAATTTATATAAAATGTAGTAGACAGGCTTCCATAGCTGTATGGAGCTTACAAAGCCGGAGGTTGACAGGCTTATGCATTGTGTAGGTTTATTTATGTACATTAATGCATTACAGTAAGTCATGTTAACAATAGGTGTTGAGGTAGCCAATGCAATCCAGCCGCTCTCATTCTTCTTTTCTCTTTCAGCTTTTATCAAACACGTTCAGGGAAGCCAACCAAGCTCGACCATATTTATGTAATGATATCACATTAAATGAAACAATGTAAGCCCATTAGGGACTTTTGGTCTGCTGAAAATAAGCTTGGATAATGTTTTCATATAATGCAGCTAGCTCAGCGGACTATGAAGAAGAATGAATTGGTGGTGATTTCGTTTCGTGTTTTGTCCATGTGTGCGTTAATATGACTAGTTTTTACTTAAAAGTTTATTAGATAGAGAAAAAAATTTGGCGTAAAATATTAGGAACTTTATTTACCTGTTCGGTCCATGAGTGTGTGTGTAATACATGCATGGTTGAGTGAAGCCCATATTTTTTTCATAACCCCATTAAGTATGCTTCCTTCAAATTTAGGTATATGGTATATATGGTGGTTAGAAAGGGTTGATGACGGACGAACGGACCTTATGCACAGCCTCGTGCATGCTGCTGAAATTTGTATTGTTATTATGACCACACTATTAGCTCGAGTTAGTTGCGAGCCGTTTTTGCAGCATCAGAGAGGATAACAATATCACTTTCAGAGAATCTTGGATGCATTTTCTCAGGCAACTTTTTTTTATAGTATTAAAGCAGCAGTATTGCACTGATACTACTAACTCGTCATGAAGCTAATCATCAACAGGAACATGAGCATTGTTGCTAGATGCCATTAACTTCTTTCATTCCTTTCACGGCGAAGATCACGTTTGTCAAGTTGGTCCATAAAATTTTGTGGAAATTATCATTCTTGTGTAATTTAATGTGTCGTCATCATGACCAGCATACCTTAAAAATATGGGAGTCCCTGTCTATGCAAAAGTGAAAGGAAGATGCAGAGTCAGTGGACACCGTATTTTATTAGATTTGTATGAAAACCTAGTGCGGGCATTAAGTATATCTTGTAGACCTTAGTTAAATTCACAAGTATTTTTGTATTAAACAAAATGGACAGATTATATGACTGGGTTTCTTCAGCTTGTTTAAGAAGCTTATGCTTTTTTCAAAAATGATGAAAATTCCTAAAATTCACGGATAAAACAACTAACAACTTAATATATTACTTACCTACATTATATCTTTGCGTGCTGAAGAATTCATATAAAAATAAACAGTCGACAGCCTAATCCCCATTTTCATGAGCGTTTAATACGCGATACGTGTTTTAAATAATTCGCATTGTGTATTTTCCTGCTTTCATCTTTGGTAATTGCAAATTGCAAACTGAAAATATGTAAAGAAGAAGGAGGATATAGAAAGTATCATCCCTCCTTCCTGCAGATGACACTTGAGTTAAACAAACTAATAAAAATGGTGGATGCAATGCGTGTTAAATTTTTTTGTAACATCCCGTATATACATATGTACATACATTTTACAAATATACGAGATTAGCCTTTATAAAATTTAATACTGGAATTGTATACGTATTTTTGGAGTACGAGTGACACTCATCATTTACCTGTAGATTAAAGTATAATGAAAAGTAATTTAAGCGCGTTTACATTAATACTGCGATCTGAGATACGTAAACGATTATACACTTTGGCATCATTGTGATTGTGAAGGCCCACAAGCTACAAGGTACAAAATATTTCTCTTTGTGCATAGTGTATACCTAATAGAGTTTAACATGTAATCTTGCATTGGTGCACTTTAACTCACTCATATCAATTTTGGTTAAGCCCAAGAAAAACAGGAGACGGTATGTTTATATGTATGTGTATTAGTATTACATCGCATATTTTAACAGTATCAAAAAGGTGCCGAGAGAACAACAACAGAATATTGCTTTTTATTGTTCCCTCTTTCTCATTCTTTCTCCGTCTGTGTTCCTTCTCAAGAATAATATTTCCGATGAACCATTAAATTATTGAGTTTTTTGGAGAAAATTATAGGGTACACATCTAAGACAATGGATTTTTGTGGGTTCTGTCTTTCAGCTTAATATATCTCGTCTCTCTCTATTTTATTCTATTGTCCCATAACGAAACCATTCTATATATGCGTATATGCATATCAGAAGAAGTTTGTTCTGGTATCCTTACCTTTATGTAATGGGATTCATATGCATATGTCTAAGTTTTGTTTTATTTGGCATGACTTTTCCAGTATGCATCCCTAGATGATATTTTTATATTCTAATATGAAAATGTATAAGTAATTTATTGATCCTTGTTCCTGATGTGGTGGTGTATTCACACAGGAAAATCTTACGAGTTTGTTTCGAAGGAACGTTACGAGTTTACAAAGGACTTCATACGTTAAGTTTTTTGTGACTTCTCATCTTATCTTAAACTCTGAATAAAAAGTACACGTTCCATCTTTTCATGCTTCATGGTAAATAACTTAAAATATATTCCCCTTAAAAATACGTAAAAGTTTGAAATTCAAAAGGGTTGACGTTGAATTTTTTGTAAATTTTGATCTTTGACTTTTTGATATGTTACTACGTGGAATCTTTGGATATAAAGTACATACGACTGCAGAATAGAGAACCAGAAACTTTGAGTATGCACGCTTCTCCCTCAGCCAAGCCATCCATCCGCATTCGTTGAGGCAGTCCCTAAAGGCGTCTTTGTCTTTATGCCCTGAATGAATCGTATCTAAAAGGACTAAAGCGTATCTAAATCTTTTACGTAAATCATTACGTTAGTTCTGTGTTTCATCTGTAGAGAAATTTTACGTACAAGTCCTGCATATATGAATATATTCCCAAAGTACCATTCTTACCTATTTTAGTCCTTGTAGCAATAATTTATAGAACTTGAAAGGCTCTTCAGGAGTAATAAAAATGTTTTGGGCTGTACTTTTGGTTAATGAAGCAACTGCACTGAAACAAATAGACGACAGCAGCCGTCGTCCGTCATCCTTGATGCACACAGCAAAGCATCAAGCATTCTATTCTAAAAATAATATAAGTTAATAGAGATCATTACGTATATATAAAAAGCTTAGAAAAATGGGGGAACATATTGACTAACTCGTGGTGTGTATACAACAGGGGAAAAGCGCTGTGTGTGTGAGCCCGTAAAGACTAAAAAATTACATGTTTTCCAAAAAAAATCTACCTTAATTCTTTAAAGTCAAAAGTCAGGCTTGAGTGTCAGACAAGCATAAGTACAAACGACTGATGTTTTTTGGAATCCTTTGAAATAATCTTTTCTCCTCTCATGCTCCGGTTATTACGTGAGACACAAACATGGCATGGCATTGCAGCAGCGTCATCATCATTCTCATTGAATTGTATTTTTATCTCTGGGCATGGGTTCCATACATGCTACCTTTACAGCATATAGGATCATCCAGACTTGTCTTTTAACAGTTATAAAAACAATTGGATATATTTGTCTTAATGGCTTCCACGATGATAATGATAACGACGACTGCGAAGTAATGATGCAGGACCATTATGGATGCTTGTAGTTTATACTCTGAAAATTTCATCTCAGCAACACAAAGAAAGACAAAAGTTTTCTGGGAACTTGAGAGAACGTGGAATAAAGTCGTCTACACACGGCCATTAGGTCATTTTTGTATCAATTTAAAAAATCGTTCCTTCTCGTTTGCCACTTTTGTTTCCATTTAGTTGTTCTGTCTATTTTAAAAAAACCCGACCTACCCTCACATATTAAAAGTTTGAAAATATTGATAAATACTCACCAAACGATGTATCCTTAGCCTACAAATTGAGACCCATTAAATATGTAGCTCAGTATTTTTAAACCCGTTTTCATAATGGTTGTGACTTTTACCAAAACTCTCTGTCAGTGCAAATATTATGGAGGTGTACATTATTGAAAAATTATTCGTCGTGATTTTGCCATCGGCTAAACACATTTTCAAAGATTATAAGATGATTTTAATACAATCTAATGGCAAAGTATAGAATATGATGATTTGTGGTTACTGAGATTACCATCATGTGGTCTTGATTGCATAGAGATCCAAAATGAAATTAGTGTTTGATTCCAGGATTCAGTTAACCCATATCCTACCATTGCCTAAAACGCCTGCCAAATAAATGTGCATATTAAGCACACATGCGTGCATCATTGTGCAAAGCACCTGCACCATCACAAGATGACATGAGAGAAGAAAACCACAGGGTTCGGCCCTGACATTGCCTAACATCATTCGACTTATGCCTTTACTTGTTTACCTGAGCGGAGCTGTCTATTACAAAGTTTTAGCTTACATATATGGAAAGTTTCTGACTTTAAAAATCATCCTCGTTTTTGGAGTAATAATGATACTGCGGTGTCGGCTGCACTATATAATTTTCATCTTGTTTCACCTTGACTGCTTGCCATAGACATGCATTGCATTACATAAAGATTTTATTGCTGGGAAGGATAAACGGGATGAATAGTAAAGAACGAGGAGCATTGCATGTCTTTAAGCATTCCCTTTTCGTACTCATCTTCTTTTTGAGTCAAGAGGAAAGGCGTTACGTTTCTTGGAAAAATAACATACTCTCTCTACAATTTTCTCTTTTTCGTAAAAATTTGTACCATCTGAGTAAATAAAATAGACGAGAGTTGATGACGATCATCATGTTTAGCATTAGCATTAACAATGCCAACGTTTCATTTGCTACTCCTGCTCCAGTTTCTTTTTTGTTCAATTTGAGAATGATAATACAAACTTCTCACACCTCACTTCCTCATAAAACCTAGTAATTTTGGCTAAAGTGATTGTCCTTATCCTCCAAATTACATGAATTTCTTCGTGGTTTCATGTTTATGATCATAATCATTGAATCATGGGTGTACGATTATGTAGTGAAAACGGGATGATATATGCACGCATTGCTTGCACTTTATTGCATTTTATCACATCAGGTATTTACAAACAATTTTTTGTTGCTTCAATGCCACTGAACTTTGGGGGCATCTATCACATGTAATTATGCAATGATTAAATGATAATTTTTATGTAATCATATTGCAAATTGCTCATCGTTTTACTGAAATATATTGCAATTATCTTTTTATAACAACTTATTAATGTTGATCTAGATAGGAATTTACTGGAAACATTAATATTATCCACGCAGATTTTTTAGTTGGAGTTTCCCATGAGTATGAAGCAAAAGTATCTTAAAATGCCAGACTAGACTGGAGCCAGTGAAATAATCTCGTCATATGAAATAAAAGGAACGAATAGAACATGAAGCATTAGGAAAACGTACGCAGCTCTATACATAGTATATTTTCCCGTACTACAATTCTAATGACAGGGATGATCGCAGGTAGTACGATAGAATAAAATGCTTTGTCATTCCGTCTCTTTCCGTGAGAAAATTGGCTCGTTGATCTCACGTTCCTTTCGCTTTACCAATACCAAACTTTGATCCGGCTTATGAGCAGTATCCTTGTAAGACTATCAGAATTTTGAGTATGAGTATGAGTAGCCAACACATTATTTTCAAACACTTACGGCAAAGTCCAAAAATAGCATTCACTAAGCAAACTGAATTGGCAATATTGTTCTTCATGCGTATTTTGGATAGAACCTTTTTATGAGTCAATTTAACAATCGAGAACCAGAGAAGCCTACAAAATACTTTAAACCCGAAATAAATGAATTAGGAAGTGCCATATTGCAGACCACAACTTCAAGAAGCCGCACAAGACCCTAGCGAATGAGATTGTAACATTGCTGAGTGAAACTATTGCATTAAAAAAGCTGAAGAATCATTTACCAAAGTTAACGGACTACGGAAGTCTTGCTAACAAGAATTAAGGCTATTTCTGGCTGGATGCAAACTTTAGTAATAAAATGCAAGTGAATGGATAGTCATATTACTATAGTGGATTTGTGTAAGATATTTTGTAGCACTAAGTACAAAAGACTTGGTTATAGTAGGTTGCTTCCGTGTTCTTGAACATTTCCCCGAGGAACTTTCATGTTCTTCTATTCAACCATTCTCCTCTATTTGTTATCCTAACGTCCAGGAGTTTCCTGCATCCTACGGAGCCTCATAGGCGGAATCCGAATGGATTGCGTGACAAAATAAGACCGATGTCGGTTCTATTCAGTAGCACGATAAAGTTAAAAGGGTTTCTACTCTTTGTGAAGGTGGCAAAGCAGAATTTGCTATTCTGGTTAAAAGGTAAAATTGTATAGAGGAAAGTATGTATGTATGCGTGCCTCTATCTCAATGCCCATGGCTCATGTCTGAATGTCTGTGGGAAGAATGGGGAAAACTCCGAGAAAATCGATTTACTTTTTCTTGCCATTTCTACACTTTCGGTGTCTACTTTGACACCCTTGCTTGCTCATATCATTCTAGGTTGGTGGTTGTGGTCTCAGAGGTATTCTTTATATCTTCAAACTCATTTTGTTGTCACGTTGATGGCTGGTACATACATAAAGCCAAACAAATACGCCGATGTTAGTCCTTGTTGATTATACTTGGAAATGGCCACCAAAGTTGAGAGGGCCATAATACATACCTTACATAATGGTACCAGCAATGTCTCTATATTTATTTAGGAACCATGTACTACTTTGGAACATCAGATTCAACACAAAACTTGGATTATTCCCTTTTAGTCTCAAAAGTTTACGTAAAGTAGGGATAAGGTTATATATCATTATATTGACTGTATAGTTGATATTTTAAATATTTCAACGACCGCGATCCTCCTATTAGAATGACCAGTATAATTTTATCGAGAAATTACTCCCTTAAAACTTGTGTATCAAGTTGCTCCATGCAACATCCTTAATATTAAATAGAGATTCTTCACTATTGTTTTGAATATCTTATATAATTTTCAGCAATCCCTTGTTGTCAGTTTTCATACCGCACACATGACAAGGTAAATAATTCTAAAAAATAACAACTTCCACCCAAATACACTACCATATTTTAGTAAATGTTTTAAAGGAAAGGAAAAAGGTTGAAAAGGAAATTGGCTAAGAAATACACCCACCTATCTATTTTCATTTGCAATTAACAACAAATTTCATATTCCAAGCCAGTGGGCAGAGGTCATATAACAAACCTTTTACCTCGCAACTTAGAAAGCTGTCATCAAATCCTATAAAAACTATCAATTTTTTCTAAATACATACACATACATTCAAAACTCCTTTCGTAATGACATAATTACAATCTAAAATATGAAATCAAGGCGAATTCAGCCTGTTAAAACAAGTATAATACGATCGGATAAAAGTATATATTTCATTCCTTGTTTCCTAAACAAAAAGTCGCGAAATAAACTTGAATACATGCAAAAACATATCGGTAAATCAACCATTAAACACACCACCCAATGTGATAAGACACGAAAAACTAAGGACCTATTTGAATTTTATAACCATACAGGCCGAAATATCCTCTGAAAAAATATTATGGCTTCCTCAGTTGAATTGTGTAAAGCCAACAGGGTAAAAAATGTTTTAACTGCATTCATGTTTCACCTGTAGATGAATTGAAGGACAGTTAAAACTCCAGAAGGAAGTAATCATGCAGGATATTATAATGCGTTTGTACATCAACCAGTAAAATTACGAGTATTGTCCATTTCTATTCACCACATTCATATGTACAAATTCTCTTCTTCACCATAAGCATGTGAGTACAGGTAAATACCAACAAAAGCTGCTGCGTCGTCAATAAAGTAATTTTCCTAATGTTACTAACACATTCTTAAGCATTTGTACGTTTTTACCGCTGATGATAATCCTATTGAAGTCGAAGATTTTATTTGTGCCTTCGCAATTATGATGTAGTATGGTACACACTGATAATAACTGTATCTTCCTTGCAATACTGTTGTTATAATGCAAACCAGAATCCAAACAGATTATGCATAGCGTACATAGTAATAGTAATAGTAATCAGATACATACAAAGACATAAATGTTGATTTATCTTGATTGCAACTACATAGTCTTTACAAAGCACTTAAAATGACAAGGATTTCGAATCCCGGCAGACTAAACATATTTGATATTACTGTTCCCTATCAGATAAATGCACTAAATGAATTGTTATTTCATCTTCATTAATGAACAGCGGCAAGTTCCTAGATCCTTGTAATTTCGGACAATAAAAAGATTGCAACCAAATGAAAAAACATTTAAGCCATGTATAGATAAAACAGAACCAGGCAAATTTTTAAAATACAGATAAATATGTACTTAAAAAGAATCATGACGATTGTGCCGAAAAGGTGATGCCGATGCCGAGACCTGATTTCTGTGTTGAAATGAATGTTGATGTAATTGGGCGATAATGTTCAAGTTCTTTACAGTGGTTGTCATCTTGAAAGGGTTTACTTTACTTTTCGGTGCGTAAGTGATGTTTCAAAAATGTATCTCTGGATGATGACTTTGGAAACTTGCTATTCTTATAGAAATCATGTCTGTCATCAATAAAAGGAAGAAACTCTTTTCACTCCATTCTTGTTACCTTCTTTGTAATTTTTCTTCCCTTTCACATCATTGTGAATACCATTCATCCCCACGTACTGGAGCCGCAGATACTCTCATGGAGTCGGCAGCGTGGAGATGAGGTTTTCATCAACACTCAGGGAACAAGCCATATTTTTCATCAAGTATGTTTGAATCTAGAAATATTGAACATGTAAGCATGTGCTAATGAAGACATGGCTTTATGATGAAAATTAGTAACAGAATCTAAAAAATTTTGATTCAATAATGAGGATGACATAGGGATTTCTCATTTTAAACTTACGGGATGCTAACCATGAAGTTGTGCGATCATCAGCGATCGGGCTTCAGTTGCCAGTAATGTGCTTGTGAAGGCAATATAGTATGTGTAGCTTATGACAGTATTAAAATTCATGTTTAAATAGGGGGAAGTTTATTTTTAAAATCTTGAACCTAAATTGACCTAATCAGTAAATTCACATGATTTGAGGAAGGAAAATCTCAAATTTGAGGTAGTTCAATATGTCTTGCAAGGTGTGAAGACATACATTCCGAAAACCAAAGGCTTGACAACCATTCATGCTGACTTGATGCTCGTGCTGTATTATTAGCATTCCAACGTGTTTTTGTTATTGTCCTTGTTTTCTTCTGTTTTTTATTATTGACTCAGATAAAGTTCATCTTTCATCTACAACAATGACAACAATAAATCAGGTACACTTCATTTCAAGTACTGCCACTTGTGGCCTATTATGTAATATTATATACAAAAGGAGCTTATCCATTCATCTATGCCTATGCTTGCATTTCTTTTTATGATCGCCAGAAGCTTTGCTTAGTTGGTTTGAAATCAACAGATGAATCAGAAATAAAACTTGCTTTTGATTCTAAAATTGATAGCCTAATGATACGTTTGAAACTATCCTAGATTGAAGGCAATTAAGATACAAACAAAATTGTATACAAGGAAATTCTGAATTGAAGCGTGGTTAAATCTCTAATCTCCATCTCAGATTCTTTCTCTGTATAAAATTATGTACAGTATCAACCTTTAGAATTAAAACTCATAAATTCAAATCCATAAATTATCAAGTTAAATAGTTGTTAACAGTCATGTGTGAAGATGATCTACAAAACAGGGAATTCGTCAAATTACGTTTAATCCATGTCTTCTCATCTCATATATCCAATCTGACATATTATTGAGACTTTTTGTTTGCATGTCACATCATGTAGCAGCACATCAAACGCTTTGAGCAAACGTCATTCACTTCGTCATCCAAATAATCTTTCACCCTGGAAGTAACTTGATAATGACTTTGGAACGATTCGTTTGATGAATTGGCTTCTACTGAAATGTGACGATGTGATTAGAGCTCTGATAAAATTCTGTTTCTCCCACCCAACTACGTTTAATTTGCATGAACTCCTATATGGGTCTTTTCACTACTCATTCCTGTTCACCATACTCTTGGATATACACAAAAAATGAGCGAACAAGGAACGAGCATGGAGGCGGATGGAAAAATACAGATTATACACTTTTTGGTTTTGACTTACAGAGAGATAAAGTGAAACAAGAGAAGGGGAATGAAGAGAATTTTCTCTTCTCACTTTTCCATGGCACAGCGTGAGGTTAATTGCAAGGAAAAGCACGTCCTCGTGTGTACTCCAATATAAAAGCGTCTAGCATTGCATTATATGGTTTTTGTATATGTACATAAGGCACCAAAGTGGAAACACTATTTATATGGTCTAATTTGGACTGTCATATGGACTGCATCGGTTTAATATTCAAAACTACAAAACAACAGCGGCATGTTTCTAAGAAATGAAGTACGCAGCACTGTGTGATGATGAGAAAGCGACATGACGTTGAGCAAAGCAGCAGCTCGAGAGAAAAGTTTATGGAATTAATTTCAATATACTGTATGATGTTGCATGGTTTACTTTGTCCCTGGAGGGGAAAGATATTAAAATGATAAAAGAAAAGGCAAAACTCAAAATCGGTCCCAAATTAGTAAGATATTGTCCTATTTTGGATATTTAACTGATTACTTGTTTTGTCCTTACTCAGTGAATCAAGAAAATTACACCACCAAATATTCCTTGTGCCACACTGCCGAGCGGATGCCTCGTTGCCACTGTTTTTGCTGTGCCTTTTTCATTTAGATGAATAGATTAAATGGGCCGCATCATTGGAACCGCAGTCCACACGGAAAGTGAGCGATATAAAGCTGGGAAAGAGACTGTGTCTCCTGCTGGCTATTTTTTTCGACATTGTTATTCATACGGAATAAAATATTGTTGCAATACCCGGAATACTCATAGAAGGCTTTCAACGCTTAAACTTTTGTATTTAAATTAAGCTTACGTTTCTCATTACATATATATTCGCTAGAAACCTGAGATGATTTTAGTTTTATAATGAAATGGTCAAATGTTTATAAAAAACCCAAAGTAGCTTTCTGTTGAAACTAAAACTACTTTTTACATTATACTAAAAACCATTTTTAATTTTGGTAAAAAACAAACAACAATAAAAAGACTTAAAGCTAGATGTTATTAAACGAGACTGTTGGTTTCTTTTTGTTTTTCTTTGGAACAGCATTCAAAGAGAAATTTTTCAGAAAACAAAGGAACACTGCTAATTAGCACTATAAAAAACGAGGGCACAAAATCTTTACTTTTATATATTACCCTGTCTCTGACGTGGTTTTATGGATGGGAGAAATTTCTTTGAAAAAGTATTTAAGCAAATTCAATAGAATTTTAAACTTTTGACAAGAAAATTCATGCATGCACGAGCCTCTAAGCTATTATTTCACAGTTGATACGAAAAAGTTGCTTAAACTTTTAAGACAAAGCCATATTGTAGTTGCTAGCGGAGGTTGGTAGTAGAGATTTTTATTCCAGATTCTGTGAACTGAGTTTGGTTTGTGTGAGCATGATACACAAGGCTGTTCGTCCCATTTGGTCGAATATGTAAATGTTTTGTTTAATTACTGGTTTCATAAAATTTGCAATTCATTAGAAGCTCTGCAAGTGTATCAAAGCAAAATCTAACATGAAACTTCAAAAGTTTTATTTTTTTTATAAAGTAAACCGCTTTGATTTTAAGTTAGGAAACTTTGGAAAGGGAAATGCTTTGGTGGAAATAAAACTTACCCTTTGGTTATAGTACTTTTGGTAGCACACATTACAAATTTGAGATGAACCGAACCCTTCAGCAGCGGCTAAGCTCCAGCAAGGATCCACATTCCATTCCATATTTTTTATATAGCCGTGCTTTGTATGCATCTATTACCATCCAGTTGCATTGGTCATTGTAACAGAACAAAAAAATAAAAAGCTGAATCCTTAGCGGTAGTAGCACCTCCGGCAACATCTGGCCAGCAGGATGGTACTTCTTCACAAAAGTTAACATTTTCAAATGAACTAATCTCGGAGTGTGTTAAATATTGAAATATATATATATATTTCTATTCATGAAATGATTCTGACTTACACTAACCTGGTCCTTCTATGACCAGTATAGAAAGGGTAATGTGGAAGATCAAGATATGGTAATGTTTTTACGTAGGATTATGCCGGATTGGTTGATGATCATGATTGTAAAGATGGGATGTTTCCGCCCACATCTGTAGACAAGGTTGACCCAAACATACATTTTATTGTTATGTGCTTGAAATTATAAAAAGGCTTAGTTTGTTACATGAATGATAATATGCGTGTAGCGGAAAAAAGAAATAAAAAAGATCACCATTTATTTGTACGTTCATATTTACATGTACCAAAAAGCTTACAAGATCAACTTGAACCAGCTAGTGAGAAATGTTTTTCATCTTTCAAACTTGTACATATTAACATTTAATATGTTCAAGTTACTTTCGTTCTTCATCACTGAGCTAAAGCTAAGCATAAACTTTTACAGCATATCTACAGCAATGGTGGTAATAGTTTTTTGTTATGACATGTGTACAAGACTCCTTCGGGCGACATGACATATTGCATAGCAGTCAAGACATTTCTGGCAAAGCCAAAGCTACATCAACGATAAAAACCTAAACTAGCCAACATTATGTTTAAGGAAAAACACTGAAAACGCAATGAAACTTGACACCAATTCAATTTATGATGCAAAAACGATAAGTTCAAATTGAAGTAATATCAATCAAGTCAGATTTTTGGAATGAACATTAAATATTATAGTTTTGTACGCAGCTTATGGTATTTTATATGCATACATATTTATACACATAAGTATTCTGGGTGTGTATCATGTAAAAGTTTGAAACAGCTTGTTCTCATGAGCATAGATAAATCTGTGCAAAACGAGCAATATGGTTGTTCATCTCAGACAGAGCTCTCTTTAAATGTCTCTTCTGGCATTATATGGTTTACATATGTATATGCATATTCAAATCGAAGGTGATAATGTCAATAATAATTCATGAATTTGATTCCTAAAATGGGTACACTATTTTCCACCGTGTGCACCTGCTCAGACCTGCATTCCTGTTGAGGTGTAATGGACGTAATAGGTATGCAAATGATGCTACGGGGGCGTTAAAAGTAAAGCAATAATAAGCCTTTAAAATATGATTGTTTTTCGTAGATTTTGTACATGATAAGCCACCCTTTGAGTTGTTACTCATCCATGACTAGTTCAATTAAGTTTCTTGTTTTTTACGATATCATATATTCGCCATTCCTGTGAACATTAAAAAAGCTAAGGTATGGATTGAAAATGATGAAAGTTGTTCTCATTTTCTGTAGCTTTCACAAGTGACACATTATCATAATTTATTTTATTCATTTGATTAGTGTTCATTCTTACTCAGGTAGAAAAATTATACGTAGGCAGTAATGCCATTTGTATTTCATTATTTTCCTACGTGGTGTGGTATTCGGATATTTGTATGGTGTCGGATTCCTTAGATATGCAAATTAACACTTAACATAGGAAGAACTCACACACACGATCTTATTAAGCTTCATACAATAAAAATTCCTTTTCAGAATTCAACTTGAATTTTTTATTCGGCAAAAAATCAAATTAGAAGCTGATTACTTATTACCTACATGCATGACGTTGTTACATGTACACTTGTGAACGGTACATGAATCTACGAAAAAAATTATTACTTGGCAGTTATGATTGAGACATTTATGGCTTCGCATTTGCATTTCAATCTTGCAGTGTGCCAATGATTCTGGATTGAAAGGGATAATAATGGTTCATGGCAAGCAAGCAGCTAATATAGGTAATAGTAATTTAATAGTGCATGGAATTTGTTGCACCTATTATACCATAAGCATGTGCTTGTTGGGCTTATAATGTATTTTTGCATAAATGCGAGAAAACTTGTTAGTCGTTATGTGTTGCTTGTAATAATGATTTACATGTGGTCACACGTTTGCGGTTCTCTTCTATTTTTTGTCCCATTTTTCAATGAGAGGAAAATATCTGATAAAAATGGCAACAGAAAAGTACGACATGAGTTGTGTGTTTCGGAAATACCTTGTGACTTGAGAGAACCAAAGTACGCATGTACCAAAGGCGCTCTTATACATACGTCAACAGCAATATTCGCTTGAATATAAACCCGCAATGCAGAATGTAAAGAACTTGCTGTCGTTATACTGATATAAATTTAAGCTTATAT